>JACBWV010000364.1:3763042-3812421 GCA_013435795.1 Chlamydomonas sp. ICE-L
TGTATGTTACAGTCCAGGGGTAGGCCAAATAGGCTAAAGAGACTTGCCCAACCGTGATAGGAAGGGCTTAAATATAAAAAGCATTGATGGCAGGCTGATGTGAAATGTCAAGTTTGCATTTGTATTCATGCCATTTAATTCTCCTAATAATATCGCTGGAACTCAGATCCTCCATCGGTCGCACTCTTCAGCATTACGATTCGTCGGGGACCTGTTCATCACTAGTGATAGTTTGACTCACTAGGGCAGTACCCCCTAGCAGTAAACATGCACACAAGTTTTTGAGGACCAATTCATCACTAGTGGTAGTTTGACTCATTGGGGCAGTACAGGGGTGCTGCCCCCTAGAAGTACGCATGCGCACGATTCGTCGGGGACCTGTTCATCACTTGTGGTAGTTTGACTCACTGGGGCAGTACAGGGGTCCTGCCCCCTAGCAGTACACATGCTCACAATGTGTTGGGGACCAGTTCATCACTAGTGGTAGTTTGACTCACTGGGGCAGTACAGGGGTCCCGCCCCCTAGCAGTACACATGCATACGATTTGTAGGGGAACAGTTCATCACTAGTGGTAGTTTCAACTAGCCTCTCCTGGTCATTTATGACTGATCTTGATCACCCCCCCCCCCCCCCCCCCCCCCCCCCCCCCCCTCCCCCTCACCTCGTGGTGTTGTCCGAGGACCCCCTTTGGACAGCTTCCTTAATTCACGCCGACTTGCTACCCCTGGACTGGCAAAACATGCATACATGGGTCTGGGGGTCAGTGGCGTTGGAGTGTTGGTCGTTGGGTGTTAGGCGCTGGTGGTATGGTGATTTGGTGTGGTTAGGGCTGGGGCTGGGGCTGGGGCTGGGGTAAGTGCAGTCAGATTTGTTGGGGTCAGGGGTGTTGAGGTGTTGGTTGTTGGTTGGTAGGCGCTGGTGGTATGGGGATTTGGTGTGGTTAGGGCTGGGGCAGGGGATGGGGCTGAAATAAGTGTGGTCAGGTTTGTTGGGGTCAGGGGTGTTGAGGTCTTGGTTGTTGGTTGGTAGGCGCTGGTGGTATGGGGATTTGATGTGGTTAGGGCTGGGGCTGGGGCTGGGGCTGGGGCTGGGGCTGGGGTAAGTGCGGTCAGTTTGGTTGGGGTCAGGGGTGTTGTGGCGTTGTGCGTTGGGTTCAGTGGTGTTGTGGTGTTGGGATCAGGGGTGTTGGGTTCAGGGGTGTTGGGGTATTGTGGTCCGAAGTGTTGGGGTGGGGGTTGTTGGGGTTGGGGGTGTTGGGGTGTTGGGTCTTGGGTTCAGTGGCGTTGGAGTGTTGATTGTTGGGTGTTAGGCGCTGGTGGTATGGGGATTTGGTGTGGTTAGGGCTGGGGCTGGGCTAAGTGCGTTCGGATGTGTTGGGGTCAGGGGTGTTGTGGTGTTGGTTGTTGGGTGCTAGGCGCTGGTGGTATGGGGATTTGATGTGGTTTGGGCTGGGGCTGGGGCTGGGGCTGGGGTAAGTGCGGTCAGTTTGGTTGGGGTCAGGGGTGTTGTGGTGTTGTGCGTTAGGTTCAGTGGTGTTGTGGTGTTGGGATCAGGGGTGTTGGGTTCAGGGGTGTTGGGGTATTGTGGTCCTAAGTGTTGGGGTGGGGTTTGTTGGGGTCGGGGGTGTTGGGGTGTTGGGTCTTGGGTTCAGTGGCGTTGGAGTGTTGATTGTTGGGTGTTAGGCGCTGGTGGTATGGGGATTTGGTGTGGTTAGGGCTGGGGCTGGGCTAAGTGCGTTCGGATGTGTTGGGGTCAGGGGTGTTGTGGTGTTGGTTGTTGGGTGCTAGGCGCTGGTGGTATGGGGATTTGATGTGGTTAGGGCTGGGGCTGGGGCTGGGGCTGGGGTAAGTGCGGTCAGTTTGGTTGGGGTCAGGGGTGTGTGGTGTTGTGCGTTGGGTTCAGTGGTGTTGTGGTGTTGGGATCAGGGGTGTTGGGTTCAGGGGTGTTGGGGTATTGTGGTCCTAAGTGTTGGGGTGGGGTTTGTTGGGGTCGGGGGTGTTGGGGTGTTGGGTCTTGGGTTCAGTGGCGTTGGAGTGTTGATTGTTGGGTGTTAGGCGCTGGTGGTATGGGGATTTGGTGTGGTTAGGGCTGGGTCTGGGCTAAGTGCGTTCGGATGTGTTGGGGTCAGGGGTGTTGTGGTGTTGGTTGTTGGGTGCTAGGCGCTGGTGGTATGGGGATTTGATGTGGTTAGGGCTGGGGCTGGGGCTGGGGCTGGGGTAAGTGCGGTCAGTTTGGTTGGGGTCAGGGGTGTTGTGGTGTCGTGCGTTGGGTTCAGTGGTGTTGTGGTGTTGGGATCAGGGGTGTTGGGTTCAGGGGTGTTGGGGTATTGTGGTCTGAAGTGTTGAGGTGGGGTTTGTTGGGGTCGGGGGTGTTGGGGTGTTGGGTCTTGGGTTCAGTGGCGTTGGAGTGTTGATTGTTGGGTGTTAGGCGCTGGTGGTATGGGGATTTGGTGTGGTTAGGGCTGGGGCTGGGCTAAGTGCGTTCGGATGTGTTGGGGTCAGGGGTGTTGTGGTGTTGGTTGTTGGGTGCTAGGCGCTGGTGGTATGGGGATTTGATGTGGTTAGGGCTGGGGCTGGGGCTGGGGCTGGGGTAAGTGCGGTCAGTTTGGTTGGGGTCAGGGGTGTTGTGGTGTTGTGCGTTGGGTTCAGTGGTGTTGTGGTGTTGGGATCAGGGGTGTTGGGTTCAGGGGTGTTGGGGTATTGTGGTCCTAAGTGTTGGGGTGGGGTTTGTTGGGGTCGGGGGTGTTGGGGTGTTGGGTCTTGGGTTCAGTGGCGTTGGAGTGTTGATTGTTGGGTGTTAGGCGCTGGTGGTATGGGGATTTGGTGTGGTTAGGGCTGGGTCTGGGCTAAGTGCGTTCGGATGTGTTGGGGTCAGGGGTGTTGTGGTGTTGGTTGTTGGGTGCTAGGCGCTGGTGGTATGGGGATTTGATGTGGTTAGGGCTGGGGCTGGGGCTGGGGCTGGGGCTGGGGTAAGTGCGGTCAGTTTGGTTGGGGTCAGGGGTGTTGTGGTGTTGTGCGTTGGGTTCAGTGGTGTTGGGGTGTTGGGATCAGGGGTGTTGGGTTCAGGGGTGTTGGGGTATTGTGGTCCTAAGTGTTGGGGTGGGGTTTGTTGGGGTTGGGGGTGTTGGGGTGTTGGGTCTTGGGTTCAGTGGCGTTGGAGTGTTGATTGTTGGGTGTTAGGCGCTGGTGGTATGGGGATTTGGTGTGGTTAGGGCTGGGGCTGGGCTTAGTGCGTTCGGATGTGTTGGGGTCAGGGGTGTTGTGGTGTTGGTTGTTGGGTGCTAGGCGCTGGTGGTATGGGGATTTGATGTGGTTAGGGCTGGGCCTGGGGCTGGGGCTGGGGATGGGGTAAGTGCGGTCAGTTTGGTTGGGGTCAGGGGTGTTGTGGTGTTGTGCGTTGGGTTCAGTGGTGTTGTGGTGTTGGGATCAGGGGTGTTGGGTTCAGGGGTGTTGGGGTATTGGGGTCCTAAGTGTTGAGGTGGGGTTTGTTGGGGTCGGGGGTGTTGGGGTGTTGGGTCTTGGGTTTAGTGGCGTTGGAGTGTTGTTGTTGGGTGTTTAGGCGCTGGTGGTATGGGGATTTGGTGTGTCATGGCTGGTCGGGCTAAGTGCGTCGGAATGACTGGTTTTGGGTCAGGGTTGTTGTTGTGTTGGTGGTTGGTGCTAGGCCGCTGGTGTATGGGGGAATTTGATGTGGTAGGTGCTGGGCCCGGGGCTGGGGCTGGGGCTGGGTGTGCGGTCAGTTTTTGGTTGGGTCAAGGGGTGTTGTGGTGTTTGGGCCGCCCGTTTGGGGTTTCAAGTGGTGTTGTGGTGGTTTGTATCAAGGTGGTTGGGTTCATGGGTGTTGGGTATTGTGGCCTAAGGATGGGGGGGGGGTGGTGGGGGTGGGTTTGTTTCGCTGTTAGGCTCCGTGTGTTTTTGTTTTTTTGTTTCTTGGGTTCATGGCTTGGAGGTTTAATTGATATGTTGGGTGTTAGGCTCTGGTGGTATGGGATTTGGTGTGGCTTGAGGGCGGGGGCTGGCTACGGGACGAAAAAACTATACTAGTTCGGATGCATGTTGGGGTTCGAGAGGGTGTTGTTGTGTTTGTTGTGGGTGGCTAGGCGCTGGTGTATGGGTGATTTGCATTGTGGTTAGGGCTGGGTGCTGGGGTCTGCCTGGGAGTAGTTGCCCGTGTTGGATTGTTTTGGGGAGTCAGGTAAGTGGTTGTGAGTAGCCTGGTTGTTTCTGCCGGAGCGGAGGTGCTTATGCCATACTCGCGCTGGTTGTTACTGGTGCTTGTGGTGTGGTTTAGGTTGTTCTGGGGTGCTTTGGGTCAGAAAAACAACAAAGAAGTGGGGCTGGGTGCGGATAGTGCGTTTGGACTCTTTGTTTGGGGTGCAGGGGTGTTGGGTTGTTGGCGTGCTACGCGCCTGGGTTGGTATAGGCTAGGAGATTTCGTGTGTGGCTGTTGCTGTGAGCTGCGGGAAAAGTTGCCGTCGTCAGTTCATTGTTGGGTCAAGGTGTGTTGTATGTTCGTTTGGTTTGTTGGGGTGCTAGGGCGCTGGTGGTATGGAGCCAGTTCTGTGGTGGGGCGTTAAAGAGATGCTGGGAGGTGCTGGGGCTGCTAGTGACTGGGGGGGACAGAGGTTCGGTCCGGTTTGTTGGGTCAGGTGTTGGATTGTCCGGATTTTATGGTTTTAGGCGTCGCACTGCGGTAGGTATGGTGGATACTGGGCGTGACTTGGTTAGACGGCTGGGGGGCGGGGGCTGGGGGTTAAGTGCGGTCAAAATTGTTGGGTAGGGGTGTTTGTGGTGTTGGCGATAGTTCGGGGTTTCAGTGGTTGTATTGTGGTGTTGGATCAGCGGGTGGTATGGGGATTGTTGGTCCTAGGTGTTGGGGTGGGGTCTTTTCGTTTGGGCCGGGGGTGTTTGGTGTTGCACGGGTGTTGGGTCTTGGGTTCAGTGGCGTTGGAGTGTTGGTTGGTTTGGTGTTAGGCGCTGGTGGTATGGGTTTGTTAGTGTGATTAGGGAGCTGGGGCCTGGGCGAGGGGCTTTCGGAATTTGTTTTGGGGGGCCGTGCGCAGGGGTGTGTGTATGCTGGTTGGTTTGGGTGCTAGGATAAGCGCGGGTGGTATGGGGAAGTTGGTGTTGTTTATGCTGGGCTGGGCTGGGGCTGGGGTTGGGATAAGTGCGTTTGGATTTGTTGGGGTCAGGGGTGTTGGTTGTTGGGTGCTAGGCGCTGGTGGTATGGAGATTTCGTGTGGCTGTTGCTGTGACTGGGAAAAGTGCGGTCGTATTTGTTGGGGTCAAGGTGTTTTTGGTTGGTGGTTGGTTGTTGGGTCTAGCGCTGTGGATGGAGATTTTGGTGGGTTAGGCTGGGGCGGGCTGGCTGGGGCTGGCTGGGGCGGGGGCCTGGAAAAGTGGCGGTCAGGGTTGTTTTGGTCAGGGGTGTTTGGAGTGTTTTGTTTGTTGGTTGTTAGGCGCTGGTGGTATGGGGATTGGTGTGGTTAGGCTGGGGCTGGGGCTGGGGTAAGTGCGGTCAGATTGGTTGGGGTCAGGGGTGTTGTGGTGTTGGGTGTTGGGTTCAGTGGTGTTGTGGTGTTGGGATCAGGGGTGTTGGGTTATTGTGGTCCGAGGTGTTGGGGTGGGGTTTGTTGGGCCGGGGGTGTTGGGGTGTTGGGGTGTTGGGTCTTGGGTTCAGTGGCGTTGGAGTGTTGGTTGTTGGGTGTTAGGCGCTGGTGGTATGGGGATTTGGTGTGGTTAGGGCTGGGGCTGGGCTAAGTGCGTTCGGATGTGTTGGGGTCAGGGGTGTTGTGGTGTTGGTTGTTGGGTGCTAGGCGCTGGTGGTATGGGGATTTGATGTGGTTAGGGCTGGGGCTGGGGCTGGGGCTGGGGTAAGTGCGGTCAGTTTGGTTGGGGTCAGGGGTGTTGTGGTGTTGTGCGTTGGGTTCAGTGGTGTTGTGGTGTTGGGATCAGGGGTGTTGGGTTCAGGGGTGTTGGGGTATTGTGGTCCTAAGTGTTGGGGTGGGGTTTGTTGGGGTCGGGGGTGTTGGGGTGTTGGGTCTTGGGTTCAGTGGCGTTGGAGTGTTGGTTGTTGGGTGTTAGGCGCTGGTGGTATGGGGATTTGGTGTGGTTAGGGCTGGGGCTGGGGCTGGGGCTGGGGTTGGGATAAGTGCGTTTGGATTTGTTGGGGTCAGGGGTGTTGGTTGTTGGGTGCTAGGCGCTGGTGGTATGGAGATTTCGTGTGGCTGTTGCTGTGACTGGGAAAAGTGCGGTCGTATTTGTTGGGGTCAAGGGTGTTGTGGTGTTGGTTGTTGGGTGCTAGGCGCTGGTGGTATGGAGATTTGGTGTGGTTAGGGCTGGGGCTGGGGCTGGGGCTGGGGCTGGGGCTGGGACAAGTGCGGTCAGGTTTGTTGGGGTCAGGGGTGTTGGAGTGTTGGTTGTTGGTTGTTAGGCGCTGGTGGTATGGGGATTGGTGTGGTTAGGGCTGGGGCTGGGGCTGGGGTAAGTGCGGTCAGTTTGGTTGGGGTCAGGGGTGTTGTGGTGTTGGGTGTTGGGTTCAGTGGTGTTGTGGTGTTGGGATCAGGGGTGTTGGGTTATTGTGGTCCGAGGTGTTGGGGTGGGGTTTGTTGGGCCGGGGGTGTTGGGGTGTTGGGGTGTTGGGTCTTGGGTTCAGTGGCGTTGGAGTGTTGGTTGTTGGGTGTTAGGCGCTGGTGGTATGGGGATTTGGTGTGGTTAGGGCTGGGGCTGGGCTAAGTGCGTTCGGATGTGTTGGGGTCAGGGGTGTTGTGGTGTTGGTTGTTGGGTGCTAGGCGCTGGTGGTATGGGGATTTGGTGTGGTTAGGGCTGGGGCTGGGGCTGGGGCTGGGATAAGTGCGTTTGGATTTGTTGGGGTCAGGGGTGTTGTGGCGTTGGTTGTTGGGTGGTAGGTGCTGGTGGTGTGGGGATTTGGTGTGGTTAGGGCTGGGGCTGGAGCTGGGGTAAGTGTGTTCGGATGTGTTGGGGTCAGGGGTGTTGTGATGTTGGTTGTTGGTTGTTAGGCGCTGGTGGTATGGGGATTTGGTGTGGTTAGATGTTGTGCGCATGAGATAACTCACCTCTTGCATGACATCTGGACACTTGACCCATCGGTAAAACGTTTGTTTGGGGTTCAGTTCATCAATGCTTTTTATTTTTAAGCCCTCACTATTGGTTGGTATTCCTACGGTTGGGCAAGTCCTTTTAGCCTATTTGGCCTACCCCTGGACTGTAACATACATACAAACATATTGTTTATGTACAGTCGATACATAAACATATGCATACATATATCGACTGTACTTGAACATGATCTGTTCTTCAGTTGGTACGCTCTCATGTCTAAATTCAAAACATACATAGATACATACATACATACATACATACTTGACACTTTCATTGCATCTACTTTGCAGTGTGGTAGGGCACCCCTTCACAGGGCTGCAGAGGAGGGTCAACTTGACTGCTTACATGCTTAGGTGAAAGCCGGAGCCAGTGTAGATGCCAAAGAGAGGGTGAGAAAGCAATGTACATCTTTATTGTAGTACTGTACATCTGACATCAGTGTAGATGCCAAGGAGAGGGTGAGAAAACACTGTACAGCTGTATTGAAGTACTGTACATCTTACATCAGTGTAACTGCCAAGGGGAGGGTGAGAAAACACTGCACAGCTGTATTGTAGTACTGTACATCTTACATCAGTGTAGATGCCAAGGAGAGGGTTAGAAAACACTGCCATATGATACGCTGGCCCTTAAACAACATACATAGACCACCGTGGCACACTGGTTACTGGCGTCTGCTAAGCCAGCCAGTACCAACATACATCGCTCACTGGTTACTGGCGTCTGCTAAGCCAGCCAGGACCAACATTCATCGCTCACCGGGTACTGGCGTCTGCTAAGATAGCCCCACAGTCAATAAGCGCATCATGAACCTCTTGCACTCCCTACCGAAAAGGGTCCACTTTAAATGCCTCTTGCACTCCCTACCGAAAAGGGTCCACTTTAAACGCCTCTTGCACTCCCTACCGAAAAGGGTCCATTTTAAACGCCTCTTGTTTTGACTTGAGAACAAGCTTATCGTGTCTATAAGCTTGGGAGATAATCGATGGCATAAGCCTAGCTTATCTCGCGTTTAAGTGGTTTATCGTGGATTAAAACACGCTTAGCGCAGCTGGGTTTGGATACGCTTATAGAAGTCAAACGTGGTGGTTTAACTCGTGGTGCGGTGGGTTATCCAAAGGGTTATCCATTAGGTTATCGAGTTAGGCACTGCAGTATGTGGACTGTAACAACATGCATAGACCACCGTGGCTCACCCACTGTTTATTGTTTTAGCTACGATTAGCAGCTTCTAGGCAGCTCCTTCCACCCACGCTTGGGCCAAACCTGAAGCTGGCTAGTGTGTCTGAAATCTGACAAGACAGGCATTCCAATGCAGCTGCAAGCATAGGGTTTGGCCCAAGGATGCGTGAAAGGAACTGCCTAGAAGCTGGTACTCACAGCTAAAATGTAAACAGTGGCAGGGATATTTTTTTCCGGAATGTATTCCAATCGGAATAGGAGACCCCGTTTTAACTAAAATTGCCGGAATAGGACACTATAGTTCTGTTTCTTGTTACTGAAATTGACTACAAATGGCCCAAATCGACCCAAATCGGAATAAGGATCCTGTTTTGGGAGGAAAAAAGGGAGGAAAAAAATAATAAGGAATAAGATTTCCTCTTTTTGATTTGAAAAAAATATCCCTGAACAGTGGGCTCACCGGTTGCAGGCGCCAGGGTACTTCCATTGACCAAATTGGCAAGCGCTTTAGCACACTTGAAAAAATAAAAACTGTGCTTTGTAGTGCACAAAGCGCAAAAATTGCTTGCTGCGCCCACAGGGGGTTGCAAAAAACTGCGCAAAACGCGCAGTGGATCTCAAAAAAGGCAGTGCGCCAGCGCGCGCGCTTGGAAGTACCCTAGCAGGCGTCTTCTAAGATAGCCCAGCAGTTTATAAGCGCATCACATTTGGCGGAGCCCCCTCTTCAAGGAGATGGGAGCCCCCATGTTTACCCATTGTCTGTTTGTCCGTCCGACTGAAAAGAAACAAAATTGAAGCCCGACACGTCAGCCAACGGTCGGGTAACTAACTCGCTTCGGTCAGCTCCATCGTTGCCACCTTTTGTTCCGTTGCCAACACACTCCGCCAATTTCCCGCATCGCTTGCGACGCTGCATAGGACTATTTGTTTAGTTGTGAAAGGACTTTCACCCTAGGAGGTGGGTTTCCTGACACATACCAGCAACCCGGAGGATTCAGTTAGAATGGCGTTGCCCCTCCTACAATATAGTAGGCGCACTTAGGGTTTTAAAATAGGAGAAGCCTACTTTTTTGTTTGCAGTTGTCCCTCGCATCCGCTCGTTCCTTTCGTGGTTTTGTACTTTCGCTGTAGGTAGTTTCTTGGCGGCAAACTCATATCACAAGGGCTCGATACCCCTACAAAACCCAACCGTTCACCCTAGATGGTAGGCTCAATGCGAGCGCAACGGAGCATATACCGTCCCTCGATTAAACCAACATTCACCACTACCCCTATTGACCACGACAAACAAGCTCCCTGCCATGGTCGTTAGAGGCGGAGCCAGGGAGACATAACTAGACAACTACCACGAGGCCAGAAATCCGACAGGACTTCCTTACAAGGTTTGCTTAGGGCCAGGACGAGGAGTCGGCTGTGGATGAGGAAGCTGCTGTGGGCAAGGCTTCTCCAGGGAGCGACGTGCTATGGAGGCAAGGTCTGTATTGCCATCAGCGTTTCGACTCTGGGGAATAGGCCATGTACAGGAGCCAGAGCTAGAGCTACTTCTCATGTATGCCTTGGCACCCCCTTCGAGTGAGCATGTCACTGCAGTCATGCTTTTGTAGCACCATCCCCCAAAACTGCCATTGCCTGAAGCAAAAGCCTGGCGATCAGCTTTGAAGTTCGCAAGTCTTGCAAAATGCCTAGCCTTTGGAGGTTAGGGCTAACGGTGATCAAAATTAGCGCTAATAGCTCAATTAGCCCTAATTGTAACGGCTAATTAGTGCAAACTTAGCCAAAACGACCCAGAAAAAGTGCTATGTGTGTATGAGAGTGTTGTTATGCATGCTACTGACTTTTCTGGCAATTGTGTATGATCTGACCGTCATTAGTCCATGATGAAGTAGCTCATGGTGTACATGAACATGGCAAAATACCGAATGAAATCTGATGTTTGGGACGGGTTTGGCCACCATGCCTTGCCCTCTTGGGGCACAGAAACCTTGCTGCGCTGCTTTGCAATGCGTAGGCTACTCCTCAGTTCAACCATCTCCACCCCCACCAAATCCTCCTCATCAGAGTCATCAACACCATGCAGCAGCTCATTCAGTGCTAAAGCCGACTTCTTCTTGTCTTTAGCTAGATACCCCTTGCAATAAGAATTTTTGGTCGGGTCTTGCAATTTTTAGGATGCCTGGGGGTTCGAAGGGCTGAATACCCGACTGCATTTCGTGCAAGCGACGACGCACTGCTCCTCAACCCCATCCATGTCCATCCCATCTTCACAAGCTTGCATCTCAGGTCAAAAGGGCTTCTTCCAACCTCCCTTGACGCTATTCAGTCGTCCGAAAAGCTGGGCAGGCGGCAGCGTCGTGCTCATGAATACCTGTTTTCCGACTCCCACGTACCAAGACTTGGGTGGATTGGAAACGGTCGCCCTTCGCGAATGAGAATTACTGAGCGACGCAATACGAAAATTAGCAACGAGAATATCTCAGGCTTCGATTAACTGGCTGAGGACAGATATCTGTACTGCCTGCCCTCTTGTCGTACTGTTCTTGCGGGACTTGCTACTTGTACCCTCACCCCTCTGCTACCGTTGCGTTTCGTTTCCTAAAGCCACGCCGACTTGGCGTTTATCTTACTTTCTTTCCAACCACGACGACGTGCCACGACAACGCCTTTTTTCTGTTCTCTGTACCTGTAGTTAGTGCTAAAAATCCGGGATTGTTTGTAGCGGTAATTAGCGCTAATAGCGCTAAGGAGCTCGGACCCCCCCTCCGAACGCTAAAAATGTCCAGGGAATGCTTCCTGGGCATAGGCTGACATGGACTTAGCGTAGCTGTCCACAGCTACAGCATTGGCAAATTTTTTCTGGACAACTTTGGTGTCGCCCTCAATAGGATCTGGATGAGTTTTCCTTATCTCCCCCAGGCGATGGTAGCAGCTGCCGACTACGCTCGCGTGCACCTTGATACAGGGGGAGATAAGGAAAACTCATTCAGATGCTATTGAGGGCGACAACAAAGTTGTCCAGAAAAAATTTGCCAATGCTGTAGCTGTGGACAGCTATGCTAAGTCCATGTCAGCCTATGCCTAGGAAGCATTCCCTGGACATTTTGCAAAACTTGCGAACTTCAAAGTTGATCGCGAGGCTTTAGCTTTAGGCAATGGCAGTTTTGGGGGATGGTGCTACAGAAGCATGACTGCAGTGGCATGCTCACTCGTAGGGGGTGCCAAGGCATACATGAGCAGTAGCTCTGGCTCTGTCTTGGGCTCATGTACAGGGCCTATTCCCCAGAGTCGAAACGCTGATGGCAATATAGACCTTGCCTCCATAGCTTGTCGCTCCTTGGAGAAGCCTTGCCCACAGCAGCTTCCTCATCCACAGCCAACTCCTCCACAGCTGAGTCCGGGTGCTGCAAGTCTCCCACTCTCCAACCTCCGCTCCCACCCACTCACCCACCTCCTCACCGACCCCCTCACCGACTCCCTCTCCCACCCCTGCTCCAACCCCCTCAACGAACCCCTCTCTCACCCCTGCTCCCACCCCCTCAGAGAAACCCACTCCTAGTTTCTCTCTATTCTGGTTCTTCTGGCCGTAACTCATCGGTTGGTCGGCCCGAAGGCGGAACCCTATGGATCGACAACTGTGATTTCCGATGTGATTTCCAACTGTGAGCCGATTTCGCCGATTTGGGTGAAAAATCAAATTGTGCGATCTTTGTACCAGCTGTCGCCGTGATTGTGCGATGGCGTCTGGGCCCTAAGCAAACCTTGTAAGGAAGTCCTGTCGGATTTATGGCCTCGTGGTAGTTGTCTAGTTATGTCACCTTGGCTCCGCCTCTAACGACCATGGCAGGGAGCTTGCCTGTCGTGGTCAATAGGGGTGGTGGTGAATGTTGGTTTGGTTGAGGGTCGGTATATACTCTGTCGCGCCGGCATTGAGCCTACTAAAAAAAAGGTAATGATAACGCGCTGGTGGGGCGTGGTGTTAAGGGAGCCCGTCGTACGCAGGTGGGGAGCGGTCTCCTACCTCAACTGGACAAGCTACCATCGCGGTTGACGACGACCTGCAACGCTGAGAGCGACCGAAGGGGGAGTCGAACCCCCGACTCTTCGTCCTCCAGCAATCTGGTCTACCACTAGACCGTTGTATTTCACTGAGAGGGGCTAATTGAGCCTACTATCTAAGGTGAACGGTTAGGTTTTCCAGGGGTATCGAGCCCTTGTGATATGAGTTTGCCGCCACGAAACTACCTCTAGCGAAACTACCTACATTGGAACTACCGACAGCGAAACTACCTACAGCGAAACTACAAAACCAGGAAAGGAACGAGCGGATGCGAGGGACAGCTGCAAACAAAAAAGTAGGCTTTAAGAAATGGCGCCTACTTTTTTGTGTGCCTGAAAGGTGCCTACTAGTAGTAGTCCCGTAGTCCTGCACGCGCCGCAGTGGTTTCATGGTTTTCATGGTGGAGGGGTCAGACATGGACGGTTTCTTAGCTTCAAATTTTGAGAATCGCTTATTTCTCTGTTGTCGCAAGTCAACCCCTCAATTCGAGATGAAAATGTAGCTAAAGGACATGCAGAAGCTATGAGCGCAAGCAGGTGAGCAGGTGCAACGAGTTGTTTGTCAAAAAGTGGGCACGCAAGACCAAATGCGCCTACTGTCCTGGTGATACTGACCCACGGCCAAACGAATTGGAGATACCGACAAAGGTCGGCAAGAGATATGACGACTCTTGTGAAAGTAAGTGCCCTTTCTTGAACTTGACTTGACCGCGGAATGCCCGCCCCGCTGGTGATGCAAGTTCAGTTCCGGTCGCGAAAAATGAGACCTCCTTTCGAAAAGGGGTCTGGTCGGACCGGATGTGCACACTTCGAAAAATAATTACATTTAATGGTTGGGTTGAATGGTTGGGTTCTGCTGACACACGGGTACAACAACCTAAGGTCATCTAGTCAGCTACATGTTGGGCTACACTTCAGCTACATCTAGAGAAGAAACGATGGTGCATAGCAAGCGTCCACGGCTACACCAACCACAGTGCGGCTGGTCAGCTACATGTTGGGCTACACTTCAGCTACAACTAGAGAAGAAACTATCGTGCACAGCAAGCGTCCACAGCTACACCAAACACAGTGCTGCTTTTCAGCTACATGTTGGGCTACTCTTCAGCTACAGCTAGAAAAAAACTACAGTGCATAGCGAGCATAGAGAGCACTTATAAATATGCGGGGTTAATAAAGTCCAGTGCTAAAGAAATAAACTAAATGAAATAATGTCCACGGCTACACCAGCCTCAGTGCGGCTAGTCAGGGAGATACTGACCCTCAACCATACGAACATTCACCACTACCCCTATTGACCACGACAGACGATGTACATCAATTTATTGACCACGACAGACGATGCACACCAATTAATTGACCACGACAGACGATGTACATCAATTTATTGACCACGACAGACAATGTACATCAATTTATTGACCACGAAAGACGATGTACATCAATTTATTGACCACAACAGACAATGTACATCAATTTATTGACTACGAAAGACGATGTACATCAATTTATTGACCACAACAGACAATGTACATCAATTTATTGACCACGGCAGACGGTGTGCATCAATTTATTGACCACAACAGACTATGTACATCAATTTATTGACCACGAGAGACTGTGTCCTGCAATTTCAAGTTCAAACGGAAGTCGTTGGAGCGTCCTACGTGTGTCTTGGTAGGGGAAGGGTAGGCTGTAGTGTGGTGTGGTGTGCTAAGCTGGGTTGTCGCGGAGTGTGCACCTGAGTGCTTGCGTTTCTGGTTGGAGTTCATGATGGTGGTTGTGGTGGTTATGGTGATAGATGTGGTGGTGGTGGTGGTGGTTGTGACCTATACCTATACCTATAACTATATTACTGAATATCAAGGTGGTGGTTAGGTTGGTTGTGGTGGTTATGGTGATAGATGTGGTGGTGGTGGTGGTTGTGACCTATACCTATACCTATACCTATATTACTATATAGCAAGGTGGTGGTTAGGTTGGTTGTGGTGGTTATGGTGATAGATGTGGTGGTGGTGGTTGTGACCTATACCTATACCTATACCTATATTACTATATAGCAAGGTGGTGGTTAGGTTGGTTGTGGGTGTGTGGGTGCGTGTGTGTGGGTGTGTGGGTGGTGTTGGTGGGGTGGGGGGGGGTGGGGGGGGGGGGGGGCATGTGGGTCCGGCACTGGGGTCCATGGTGTTGCGGAGTTGGTTGATGGAATCAGTGGCATTGCAGGGTTGCTTGCTGCTTGTTGCTTGTTAGTTTTTTTTTCTTTTCTGTTTTTTGTTGTTGTTGGTTACCTTTTTTTTTTAGTGCTGATGGTATGGGGATTTGATGGGGCGTTACGGCTTGTGTTTGTGATTGTGGTTGGGGTTGGGGTTGGCGTTTGCGTCGGCGTTTATTTGTGCGGCATTGGTGTTGACGTTTATGTTATGCGTGGTGCATTGGCGTTGTTGTTTGGGGTGTGCTTGCGTTGGTAAGGCAGTGGTGGTGTGTGTGCGGGTTGCGTGTGTGTGCGGGGTGTGTGTGTGTACGGGGTGTGTGTGTGTGTGTGTGTGTGTGTGGGGGGGGGGGGGGGGGGGGGGGGGGCACCACTTACACAACATCCGATACCTAAACTCTCGTACTGTTCCAACCTTGCAGGAAAAGAGCACTCCCCTGCATTTGGCTGTATGGCAAGGTTACCTTAGCTGCATAGAAGCTTTGCTGCTTGCAGGAGCCGATGTGAATGCAATGGACAACGTAAGAATGTGCATCGTTACACTTTTTTCCAACACTTTTTCCCGACACACTTTTTTTCGAGCGACGCCTCGCACGTTGAGGGACTGGGTGCGACCCATTGCAACGCGCTACCCCCCAACCATGTGGACTACTTGAACATTTTTTTTTTTTTTTTTTAGTTGTGAAAGGACTTTCACCCCAGGAGGTGGGTCTCCCGACGCAAACCAGCGAGTGTGTGTGAGTGATGGTTGGTGGGTGGGTGGGTGGTGGTGGAGGAGGGACTCAGTGTGAATGCAATGGACAACGTAAGAACGTGCATCGTCACACTGAATTCCAAAACTTTTTTTTTCAACGCACTGTTTTTTGTTCCTCGACGCGACCCAGTGAGACGCGCTACCCTCCGAACCCCGTGGAGCGCAAAGCAGGGGGTTTGAGGGGGTGGGGGTGGGGGGGCATTTCTGACTAGTTTAGCCAGACTTATGTGTTGCTATGCTGATGTGGATGCAATGGACAACGTGAGAATGTGCATCATTACCAGAGTTTTTTTTTCGTTTTAGAAAGGGGGTCTTCTGGTAGCGATCAGGGATTCGGTGTCTTGCAAGGTTGTGCTCCTGGTAGCGATTTGGGTAGGCGGCCCGAGCTGGGTAGTGGTTAGGGTCAAATTGGGGGCTGGGTAGCGATTTGGGTCCAAGTCCAGGAATCAAGATCTGAGTCTCATGGTAGCGGAGGGTTGGGCCAAGGCGGGGTCCCAGGTAGCGATCGATCGCTACTGGTAGCTGAAAAAAAGCTCTGATAAGTACGCTGACGATAACATGATCATCACTCAAAGACCACATGCTTATAACCTGGTTATAACATGCATATAACTTGCATATAACTTGCATATAACTTGCATATAACATGCATATAACATGCATATAACATGCATATAACATGCATATAACAAAAAAGTAATGATAACGCCTGGTGGGGTGTGGTATTAAGGGAGCCCCGTCTTACGGCGGTAGGGGACGGGCTGCTACTTAACCTGGACAAAGCTACCATTGCGATTGACAGCGACCGCAAACACTAAATCGCATCCGTGGGGATTCGAAACCGGCAACTTCTTCGTTCTTTCTAGGAGCTCAACCATAGAGCCATTCGTCGGAACGGGGATATGCATATAATATGCTTATGATCTGCTTGTAATATGCGTGTTACCTGCTAATAATCTGCATATGATCTGTTTGTAATCTGCGCATAACCTGCTTATAATCTGCTTATAATCTGCTTATTACCTGCTAATGATGTGCTTCTAATCTGTGGTAGCCTCAACAAGCCCTTCCGGTTAATTGTATCTAGAATGTGCTCATATCCTACCAATATAAAGATGGTTTCATGGGTTTTCAGTACCTGCAGTTTTCAATTTCAGCTCGAATGTTATAAGATGTTACAAGTAATCATTCCCAGGAAAGCACTCAAATTGAGGAAACGAGGAAGAGAGCATCGCCCTATCCTACCATTATATATATGCATTGAAGCATACACATCGTAACAAAATGTTGTATATCTGCATCCTACCATTATATATCAGCATTATCCTACCAATATATATCTGCATTGAAGCACACATTTTATTCTTTTCTGCATCCCAACAAACTGTTTTTTTTTTGCGTGAGGGACTCCTAGTGCGACCCCTAGTGTGACCCGCGCTGCCTCCAGAACCCTGTGGAGCGTGAAGCGCGGAGCTCAGTGGGGGGGCACCACTTACACAAAATCTGATTTATAAATCCTTGTATTGCTCCTTGCAGGAAAAGAGCACACCCCTGCATTACGCCGCATCGAATGCTGACCTTGACTGCATCAACGCTTTGGTGCGTGCCGGGGCCGATGTGGATGCAACGGACAAAGTAGGAATGCATAGAACTTGTTATTATTATTATTCCAACACTGTCCAACACACTGTTTAGTTTTTGTGCGACGCCTCGCAAATTGAGTGACTCGATGTGACCCCAGTGCCCCAGTGTGACGCGCTGTCCCCCAAGCCCCGTGGAGCGCGAAGCGCCGAGCCCGGTGTGTGTGGGGGGGAGGTGTGTGTGGGGGGGGGAGGGGGAGTTCTGACTAGTTTAGCTAGTCAGACCCAAGCGTCGCCATGCCGATGTGGATGCAACTGACAAAGTAAGAATTTGCACCAATACACTAAATCCCAACAAACTTTTTTGTATTGAAATTGGGAATTGGAAATTCGTACGTCTTGCCACAATGCGTGAGATTGAAGGAACCTTTCCCTCCCGTTCGCATGCACCATACATATTGGAGAATGGCAACTATGATACGATGGGGTTTTGGTTTCGCATACCGCTATTTTTTGGCGGAGCCTCCTCTTCAAGGGGGCGGGAGCCCCCAGGGTTAACCCATTGTCCGTTTGTCCGACCGTCCGACCGCCCGACCGCCCCGAGACAAAGCCTGACACGCCAGCAAACGGTCTCGTAACTAACTCGCTTCCGTTGCCACCTGTCGCTGTGTTGCGAACACTCTCCGCCCATCGCCAATGCCTTTTTGAGCCCCTCAGCGCGTTTCGCGCAGTTTTTCAACCCCCTGTGGGCGCAGCGCGCAGTTTTTGCGCTCTTTGCACTAAAAAGCGCTGACCAATTTGACGTTTGTGCGCTTTAAGCGCTGACCAATTTAGCAAGAAGTGGTACCCTGGACATGATATCATATGATATCATATTGCCTACCCCTATTCATTACACTGCATTCCAACATGGTTATCACTTGTGGCAATTTAGTAGTTCAGCATTTCTGACTAGTTTAGCAGCCCATGCGACGCCATGCTGATGTGGATGCAATGGACAAAGTAAGAATGTGCATCATTATTCATTACACTGCATTCCAACTAGGGTACTACTTCTTGCCAAATTAGTCAGCGCTCAAAGCGCACAAACGTGAAATTGGTCAGCGCCTTTTAGTGCAAAAAGCGCAAAAACTGTGCGCTGCGCCCACAGGGAGTTAAAAAAAACTGCGGGAAATGCGCAGACGGGCTGAAAAAGACAGCGCGGCACCGCGCTGCCGCGCGCGCATAGTAGTACCCTGATTCCAACCTGGTCATCACCAGGTTTGTTCAGGACGCTGCGTCCTCCGTCGCAAACGCGATGCCGAAGAGTCTGTTGCGTCGTAGGACGCAACTTGGGGAGGGTCCGTTACTCCGTTGACCAGAAGGAAGGGTCCGCAGGCTATACAATTGGTTGCGTCTCAGGAAGCAGAGCTGGGAGAGTGGGAGTCCTCCTGAAGTACCCTGCTCATCACCCGTGGCAATCATGGTACTTCAAATGGCCAAATTGGCCAGCGCTTTAGCGCACTTGAAAACAAAAAAACTGCGCTTTGAACTGCAAAAAGCGCAAAACATGCTTGCAGCGCTCACAAGGTGTTGCAAAAAACTGCGCTTAAAGCGCAAAGGGGGTCAAAAAGTCAGCGCTCAAAAGCGCAAAAGCGCGCGCTTTGAAGTACCCTGGTGGCAATCTCCACTAGCTCCACCGCTTCATATATAAACATTCCTTGATTTTTCCAGCTTGTGCAAGTCCCTTCAGCCTATTATCATTAAAACGAAATGTGCCTTCCCGCAATGTAGGATGGTAAAACCCCCCTGGTCTTGGCAGTGGATGTTGAGCGCAGTATCAAAGACGCACTTGAGCTCAAGGTGTTGTGATATGCACCACGAGTCCCATCATGTACAGCCTGGCAGGGTTCCCATGAGACCCACGAGTCCCATCATGTACAGCCTGGCAGGTTTCCCATGAGACCCACGAGTCCCATCATGTACAGCCTGGCAGGGTTCCCATGAGATCCACGAGTCCCATCATGTACAGCCTGGCAGGGTTCCCATGAAACCCACGAGTCCCATCATAAAACAAGGGAAGCTTATTGGTCAACTCTACTGAAGATTAAATCCACGCATGTCATACCCGTTAACATGATCAATCGGGACCAAGGGCCCGTAGGAAGAACCGTTAGAGGTTCCGATGTGGGGCCAGAAGCTTTCATAATGTGTTGAGTTGTATATAAGCAGCTGGATAAGCTGTTTTAGTCTGACTAATATGTCATCTCTAGAGTTGGCAAAGTACGCACAAGTCTAAGTCCCCTCCAGGGCGCGTGTCATCTGCCGCTAGGCATTGACGCCAGCTATGGCCTGTGCGCCGCAATGCAGTACTGTGCAATACAAATATAATATCTTTATCAATCGCTCTCTAGCGACTATCTCTCTCTTCTACCTCTGTAACGAGTTTGAGTCTGCAGTAACATCGACCGAACACGAAATAAGCTGCTCTAGACTAGTTACAAGGTCGTATACGCTATTCTAGCATCAATTGTTCTATGAAACTCCTGCACAGGATTGTTGGAATACCCCTCAACATAGGACGGTTGTAAGTTGAGGGTTTAGGGGAGTGGGGAGTGGGCGTGTATTGGGTCAACACTGGCCTGCTTATGGCAATGTAATGTATAATACAATACATGTCTTTGTCATATTACGACTTATACGTCGTACGTAGAGTGGCTTAGTGCGCCTCGGTCTGGGTCCTTACATGTCCCTGCACCACCTGCCTGGTCGCGGCGATGCCCCGGGCGGTGGCGACGCCGGCTACCGCACTACTATTGCAGTACCTGCTGTACAGCCTCGCCATCTCTACTTTTTTTCCTCTGTGTCGCTGGTTTGTGTCGGGAGACCCACCTCCTGGGGTGAAAGTCCTTTCACAACTAAAAAAAAAAACTAGAGTTAGCAGATCCTTCCTGCTACGATCTTTCTATTCTGTAAATAGTAGTAGCCACCTGAGTCATGGTGACTACTGCTAGCTCCGGCTTACGCAGTGGTGTCCTTAACTTCATGTCCTGAGAGTGGCGCATTACTCGGATGTAACAATTTCAATTTCAATTTTAACCACCTGAGTCCCTGCAGTCTTGCATATTACTTAAGTATCGTATTCACGTGAGTGCATCAGAGTAGCAGAAGCCAGCAGTCCAACACACGGGCAGAGTAACTTTTGCTTAATGTACTTTTGAATATTGGCGCATTTCATTGCCAAAGATGGCGAGCAGCCTTACAGACTGTAGCCATGTCACCAAGTCCGAAGTTCTGAAGGTTGTGGTACATCAGCGTCCAGGCGTACCGGCTGGCAACACTTTTACTACTAAATAAGAGCAAACAGCTAGCCAACGATGAGCATGTAGGATTTTTGGAGGTTGCTTAGATGCTCGGGTTGGGAAGAGTTCGTCACATGAAACGTGGCAGTCGTTCTGCATTGGAACATCTCGTCTGGAAATTTGCACGTGGAAAAATAACTTTGGTGTGGTATTCAATGAGGGGATGCATGATACATTCTTCTGAATACGCAGGTCGACCTTTTTGGGCCGGGATCAAGCGTGTTACAGATATTGGTGGAGTATGCAATTATTAAGGATAAACCACACGCCATGCTTTGGCTGTTTCAGTCTTTTGCCCTATCTGCTGGAATGTATGGCTCTCAAATCAGGAGCACTAGTCACATTCAACATCTTATTGGTGCTGCCAGCAAAGACAAAGTAGCATTTACAGATATCCACATGAGGCATGCTAGAATTATGAAACGTGTCGTAGGAGCGAGTGAAGCGATCTGCCCCCCAACACATTGCGCTGAAAGAAATAGGTCAATTCCCAATTCCACTATTACTGGTTGAAATTCAGTGATTAAATGATGGAAATCCATTGTAAAATACTGTGATAGTAACTCTGGTATGATGAGGGACGTTGCCCTTGCCGATCTCAATATGGCTGCATAACGCAAAGACTGTTGGAGCAAGGATGTGCCTGATGCCCTAGCGACGCCGTACTCCTTGGAAGATTACCAGGATGAATCTCTGGCCACCAATTTACATGGAGGCGTGGGACCTTAGGCAGCAGAGCTGGGGGTCCTCCTGAAGTACCCTGCTGCACATCTCCAAATATTGGGCCCAACATGGGTACAGAAGTCCAAAGCGGATAAGAAATGTGAAATGTCCGTAGTTGGGTTACAGGCCAGTAGTCCGTTTCTCTGAATCAATTGGTCTAGTGGTAAACCAGATCGCTTACAGGGGGAAGGTTGGGGGGTCGTAAGGTCGTTTCCCCCTACGGGCCCCCTGAGCGTTGCAGGTAGTCAACCGCGATGGTAGCTTGTCCGGTCGAGGTGGTAGACCGTTACCTGCCCGCGTACGATGGGTTCCCTTAATACCACGCCCCACCAGGCGTTATCATTACTTACAGGCCCACATGTGGACATGTGCACAAATATCATGAGTTAGGAGTCTTACACAAGTTATAAACACGATACGATTTATTTATTTAGAAACACGATTATATTTATTTATTTAGAAACACGATTATATTTATTTATTTAGAAACACGATTATATTTACCGCCCTCAACTAAGCAGAGACACCACGGTTACACCGCTCACACTGGAGGAGGAGGAGGAGGAGGAGGAGCAATTTAATCTAAGGATTCGGCGCCCGTGAACGCCCTCGGGCGACGCCAGCCGGCGTTGCGCATGGAAGCTTCGAGACGCAGAAGACCGAGACCCAGACCGAGACTCAGATCCAGATCGAGACTCAGATCCAGATCGAGACCGAGACCCAGACCGAGACCCAGACCGATACACAGACCCAGACCGAGACCCAGACCGATACACAGACCGAGGCACAGACCGATACCCAGACTGAGGCACAGACCCAGACCGAGACACAGACCCACGTAACCACGACTGTGCGAGAGGTGATCGCCCGATAGGGCGGTCACCTCTATTAATTTATTTAGAAACACGATTATATTTATTTATTTAGAAACACGATTATATTAATTTATTTAGAAACACGATTATATTTATTTATTTAGAAACACGATTATATTTATTTATTTAGAAACACGATTATATTTATTTATTTAGAAACACGATTATATTTATTTATTTAGAAACACGATTATATTTATTTATTTAGAAACACGATTATATTTATTTATTTAGAAACACGATTATATTAATTTATTTAGAAACACGATTATATTTATTTATTTAGAAACACGATTATATTTATTTATTTAGAAACACGATTATATTTACTTTATTTAGAAACACGATTATATTTATTTATTTAGAAACACGATTATATTTATTTATTTAGAAACACGATTATATTTATTTATTTAGAAACACGATTATATTTATTTATTTAGAAACACGATTATATTTATTTATTTAGAAACACGATTATATTTATTTATTTAGAAACACGATTATATTTATTTATTTTGAAACACGATTATATTATTATTTAGAAACACGATTATATTATTTATTTTGAAACACGGATTATATTTATTATTTTAGACACGATTAGTCTTTATTTTAGAAACACGATTATATTTATTTATTTTGAAACACGATTATATTTATTTATTTAGAAACACGATTATATTTATTTATTTAGAAACACGATTATATTTATTTATTTAGAAACACGATTATATTTATTTATTTAGAAACACGATTATATTTATTTATTTAGAAACACGATTATATTTATTTATTTTGAAACACGATTATATTTATTTATTTAGAAACACGATTATATTTATTTATTTAGAAACACGATTATATTTATTTATTTAGAAACACGATTATATTTATTTATTTAGAAATACGATTATATTTATTTATTTAGAAACACGATTATATTTATTTATTTAGAAACACGATTATATTTATTTATTTAGAAACACGATTATATTTATTTATTTAGAAACACGATTATATTTATTTATTTTGAAACACGATTATATTTATTTATTTTGAAACACGATTATATTTATTTATTTTGAAACACGATTATATTTATTTATTTTGAAACACGATTATATTTATTTATTTTGAAACACGATTATGTTTATTTATTTTGAAACACGATTATATTTATTTATTTAGAAACACGATTATATTTATTTATTTTGAAACACGATTATATTTATTTATTTTGAAACACAATGCCTGTTCCAGGCCACTAGTTTGCACCCTCGCCCCATAAAAAGAAATAAATACATAAATAAATCTGAACTTCCAAGGTATGTCACAATGACACTTCTAAGGACGTGGGGTTAAGGGAACCATCTCTTAAGTATGCGATGGACGGGCTTACATCACACCAAGAGTCCAGTTACCATGCCGGTCAACGACCCTTCGGGTGGGCCCAGGTGACCTCGATGGGGGTCGAACCAGCAACCTGATAAGACCCCGCACCTGCTTCCGTTCGATCCGGGATCGCTCTACGATAGAGCCATCCCGATCTGAACAGGGATCCTCCCACCATACCTACCTAGCTTAACAACGACCTGCTTGATTGTCCACACCCATGTGCCCTAAACTAAATGGTGTCCAACAACAGAGGTAAAGAAGTACTGTACAGCCCCGCAACGACCTGCTTTACTGTCCACAACTATGTTCCATGCCCTTCAACCAAATGTTGTATAACAACAGAGGCAAAGGAGTACTGTACAGACCCGCAATGACATGCTTCCTTGTCTACAACCATATGCAATGACCTTCAACTAAATGTTGCATAACAACAGAAGGGAAGGAGTACTGTACAGCCCCGCAACGACCTGCTTACTTGTCCACAACCATATGCAATGACCTTCAACTAAATGCTGTACAACAACAGAAGGGAAGAAGTACTGTACAGCCCCGCAACGACCTGCTTTACTGTCCACAACTATGTTCCATGCCCTTCAACCAAATGTTGTATAAGAACAGAGGCAAAGGAGTACTGTACAGCCCCGCAACGACCTGTTTTATTGTCCACAACCACGTGCAATAAGCTGTGACTTGTTGCCGTTGAAAAGCAGAAGGAGAGGTGTAGTGTAAAGCTCAACAACGACCTCCTTGATTGTCCACACCCATATGCAATGCCCTTCAACTAAATGTTGTACAACAACTGAGGCAAAGAAGTACTGTACAGCCCCGCAACGACCTCCTTGATTGTCCACAACCATGTGCAATGCCCTTCAACTAAATGTTGTACAACAACATAGGCAAATAAGTACTGTACAGCCCCGCAATGACGTGCTTACTTGTCCACAACTATGTTCAATGCCCTTCAACTCAATGTTGCATAACAACAGAAGGGAAGGAGTACTGTACAGCCCCGCAACGACCTGCTTACTTGTCCACAACCATATGCAATGACCTTCAAAGAAATGCTGTATAACAACAGAAGGGAAGGAGTACTGTACAGCCCCACGTCCTGTTTGCTTTTCCGCAACCATGTGCAATGGCGAGCAGCCAAATTGCTGGCTGGAGCTACGTAACCAAGTTCAAGTTCAAGTTAGAGTCCACAACTATGTTCAATGCCCTTCAACTAAATGCTGAAGAACAAGTGAGGCAAAGGAGTACTGTACAGCCCCGCAACAACCTGCTTCCTTGTCCACAACTATGTTCCATGCCCTTCAACCAAATGTTGTATAAGAACAGAGGCAAAGGAGTACTGTATAGCCCCGCAATGAGCTGCTTACTTGTCCACACGCATATACAATCCCTTTAAACTAAATGTTGTAGAACAGCAGAGGCAAAGAAGTACTGTACAGCCCCGCAACAACCTGCTTCCTTGTCCACAACTACGTGCAATGCCCTTCAACTAAATGCTGTAGAACAACAGAGGCAAAGGAGTGCTGTACAGCCCCGCAGCGACCTGCTTTATTGTCCACAACTATGTTCCATGCTCCAACTAAATGTTGTATAAGAACAGAAGGGAAGAAGTACTGTACAGCCCCGCAATGACCTGCTTTACTGTCCACAACCATATACAATGCCCTTCAACTCAATGCTGTATAACAAGTGAGGCAAAGGTGTGCTACACAGCCCAACAACCAGTTTGATTTTCCACAACCATGCACAACGTTGATTTATAAGCATATAATGCGAAATTTGCTGACTTTACACAAAGATCCTCCTATCTAAATCTTGGGCCGAAGCTGGAGGCAGCTATTTAATCAGAAACCTCATCTACATAAGTAACCACCTTTTATGCCTTGGGTGTGATGGTGGTGGTGGTGGGGCACTCTTACACACACACTCCCCCCCCCCCCCTCCCACCCCTCCCCCACCCCACCCACACACCTTTTATGCGTTGGGTGTGATGGTGGTGGTGGTGGGGCACTCTTACACACACACACACACACACCCTCCCCCACCCCACCCACACATCTTTTACGCTGCTGCTGCAATCCTACTGATGCTGCTGTTGCTTGTGCTACTATCAATGATGGTATTGGTGCTACTGCAGTGCTGCTGCCACTGTCGCTGCTGCTGCAACCACTGATGCTGCTGTTGCTCGTGCTACTATCAATGATGGTATTGGTGCTACTGCAGTGCTGCTGCCACTGTCGCTGCTGCTGCTCGTGCTACTATCAATGACAGTATTGCTGCTACTGCAGTGCTGCTGCCACTGTCGCTGCTGCTGCAACCACTGCTGCTGCTGTTGCTCGTGCTACTATCAATTATGGTGTTGGTGCTACTGCGGTGCTGCTGCTGCCGCTGCTGCTGCAACCGCTGCTGCTGCAACCACTGCTGCTGCAACCACTGCTGCTGCTATGCTCGTGCTACTATCTATGATGGTATTGGTGCTACTGCAGTGCTGCTGCCACTGTTGCTGCTGCCACTGCTGCTCTTAACTCAGCTACTCTTAACTCAGCTACCTAAAGTCACATCTGTTTCATGTTCTTATCGCTGCTACTGTCTCACGTCAACCTGGCCGGAGCTGCTTCCTGTTGTCTACTACTTTCTGCATTTGAGCTCTCCTCCAAAGCACGTGCCAGGGCTTCATCCAACCTGCAGAATGGAGGCGAACAGCTCAGGCAGTGGTTGGGTGGGTGGGTGGTGTAAGGGGCTGGGTCCATGGTTGGGGCAAGTGGTTGGGTGGGTGGGTGGTGTAAGGGGCTGGGTCCATGGTTGGGGCAGTGGTTGGGTGGGTGGGTGGTGTAAGGGGCTGGGTCCATGGTTGGGGCAGTGGGTGGGTGGGTGGGTGGTGTAAGGGGCTGGGTCCATGGTTGGGGCAGTGGTTGGGTGGGTGGGTGGTGTAAGGGGCTGGGTCCATGGTTGGGGCAGTGGTTGGGTTGGTGGGTGGTGTAAGGGGCTGTGTCAATGGTTCATGCAGTGTGTGTGTGTGTGTGTGTGTTTGTGTGCGTGTTTATGAGTGAAACTAGCATATACATGATTATATATTGGCAACCCTACGCATGAGTATGCACAACCCATCCAACAGCCGCATATATTGTTATCTACATTCATCGGATGGATGTTAAATTCACATGTTTTTGCATGTTTAATTCACATGTTTTTGCATGTTCAATTCACATGTTTTTGCATGTTTAATTCACATGTTTTTGCATGTTTAATTCACATGTTTTTGCATGTTTAATTCACATGTTTTGCATGTTTAATTCACATATACCTTTTGCATACATTTGCACTTTTTGCATCCATTTGTACTTTTGGCACCAATTTGCACTTTTTGCATCCATTTGTACTTTTGGCATAATCATGTGCTTTTTGCATCCATTTGTGCCTCTTGCATCAATTTGCACTTTTTGCATCCATTTGTACTTTTGGCATAATCATGTGCTTTTTGCATCCATTTGTGCCTCTTGCATTCATTTGTACTTTTTGAGTCCATTTGTACTTTTGGCATAATCATGTGCTTTTTGCATCCATTTGTGCCTCTTGCATTCATTTGTACTTTTTGCGTCCATTTGTACTTTTGGCATAATCATGTGCTTATTGCATCCATTTGTGCCTCTTGCATTCATTTGTACTTTTTGCGTCCATTTGTACTTTTGGCATAATCATGTGCTTATTGCATCCATTTGTGCCTCTTGCATTCATTTGTACTTTTTGCGTCCATTTGTACTTTTGGCATAATCATGTGCTTTTTGCATCCATTTGTACTTTTTGCATCAATTTCTACTTCTTGCATCCATTTGTGCCTTTTGCATCCATTTGTACTTTTTGCATAATCACGTGCTTTTTGCATCCATTTGTACTTTTTGCATCCATTTGTACTTCTGGTATAATCTTGTGTTTTTTGCACCCATTTGTACTTCTTGCATCAATTTGTACTTCTTGCATCCATTTGTGCCTTTTGCTTTCATTTGCACTTTTTGCATCCATTTGCACTTATTGCACCCATTTGTACTTCTTGCATCCATTTGTACTTTTTGCATCCATTTGTACATTTTGCACAATTTTTTCCTTTTGCATCCATTTGTGCCTTGTGCATTCATTTGTCCTTTTGCATCCATTTGTACTTATTGCACCAATTTGTGCTTTTTGCGTCCATTTGTACTTTTTACACCAATTTGTGCTTTTGCATCCATTTGTACTTTTTGCACCAATTTGTGCTTTTTGCACCCATTTGTACTTTTTGCATCCACCATAGCTCACCTGTAGGCCATCAAATCCTTTCGCGTTATCATGCCCTTAACCCTGTGGTGCTGATCCAGCACCACCAGGTGACGTAGGCCCATGGTGCGGAACAGCAGGTATGCGCGCTCCACACTAAAGCTCTCCGTAATCTGAGGGTTGAGGGTGGTGGTGGTGGGGAGTGTTAGGGTAGGGTTGGCGTGATCCTGCACGACCAGGTGACGCAGGCCCATGGTGCGGAACAGCAGGTATGTGCGCTCCACACTGAAGCTCTCCGTAATCTGCAGGGTTGAGGGTGGTGGTGGTAGGTTGAGGGTTGAGGGTTGAGGGTCGAGGTGGTGGGTTGAGGGTTGAGGGTGGTGGGTTGAGGGTTGAGGATTGAGGGTGGGGGGTTGAGGGTTGAGGGTCAAGGTGGGGGTTGAGGGTTGAGGGTCGATGGTGGTGGGTTGAGGGTTGAGGGTCGTGGTGGTGGGTTGAGGGTTGAGGGTCGAGGTGGTGGGTTGAGGGTTGAGGGTCGAGGTGGTGGGTTGAGGGTTGAGGGTCGAGGTGGTGGGTTGAGGGTTGAGGGTTGAGGGTCGAGGTGGTGGGTTGAGGGTTGAGGGTCGAGGTGGTGGGTTGAGGGTTGAGGATTGAGGGTGGTGGTGGTGGGTTGAGGGTTGAGGGTTGAGGTGGTGGGTTGAGGGTTGAGGATTGAGGGTGGTGGTGGTGGGTTGAGGGTTGAGGGTTGAGGTGGTGGGTTGAGGGTTGAGGATTGAGGGTGGTGGTGGTGGGTTGAGGGTTGAGGGTTGAGGTGGTGGGTTGAGGGTTGAGGATTGAGGGTGGTGGTGGTGGGTTGAGGGTTGAGGGTTGGCGTGATCCTGCACGACCAGGTGGCGTAGGCCCATGGTGCGAAACAGCAGGTACGCTCGCTCCACACTAAAGCTCTCTGTAATCTGCAGGGTTGAGGGTTGTGGGTCAAGGTGCTGGGTTGAGGGTTGAGGGTGGTGGTGGTGGGGAGTGTTAGGGTAGGGTTGGCGTGATCCTGCACCACCAGGTGGCGTAGGCCCATGGTGCGGAACAGCAGGTACGCTCGCTCCACACTAAACTTCTCTGTAATCTGCAGGGTCCAGGGTTGAGGATTGAGGGTGGTGGGGGTGGTGGGGGCCCAAGTCGATCACCACTACCTCCACCACCACCACAACGACAACCACCACCCAGCCTCACCACAAAAGTGCTTGTGTTCATATACGGCCCCAAGTCGATCACCAGATCTTCCAACTCCTCCCGGGTGCCCACTGTGGATCCAGCGGTGCCGTTGTCTTGAACATCAACCACGGTGTAGCCGCCCATGCTGCTGGTGGAGGGCGCATTGGCCATGGACGTGTGAAGCTCCCTGTAAGGTGTGGTGAAGGTTATGGGGAATTGTGTTGTGTGGATGTGGAATCGGATGGTCGGTGGTGTGGTGGTGGTGTGGTGTGGTTGAGTGTCTGGTGGTGTGGTGAGTGGGGACTTGTGGGTGTGGTGTTGGTGGATGTGTTGTGGAATGTGGCGGTGGTGGTGTTGTGTGTTGTGGTTGTGGTGGTGAAGGAGGGATCATTGGCCATGGACGTGTGAAGCTCCCTGTAGGGTGGAGGTGAGGTATAGTGGATGTTTGTGTGTGGTGGTGGTGGTTTGGTGGTGGTGGTGGTAATGTGGTGGTGGTGGTGGTGGTGGTTGAGGGAGCATTGGCCATGGGCGTGTGAAGCTCCCTGAAAGGAGGAGGTGTGGTTTAGTGGATGTTTGTGTGTGGTGGTGGTGGTGCATTGCAATTATGTGCTGAACAATACGACAACTGGATGAGAGAAGCCAAGCCAACTAGATGAGAGAAGCCAATTACGTGCTAGACAATACGACAACTGGATGAGAGAAGCCAAGCCAACTGGATGAGAGAAGCCAATTACGTGCTGGACAATACGACAACTCGATGAGAGAAGCCAAGCCAACTGGATGAGAGAAGCCAAGCCAACTGGATGAGAGAAGCCAGTTACGTGCTGGACAATACGACAACTCGATGAGAGAAGCCAAGCCAACTGGATGAGAGAAGCAAATTACGTGCTGGACAATACGACAACTGGATGAGTGAAGCCAAGTTAGTGCATGGTTTTGTGTGGTGTTGGTGTTGGTGTTGGTGTGGTGTTGGTGGTGTTGGTGGTGTTGGTGGTGTGGTGGTGTTGGTGGTGTTGGTGGTGTTGGCGTGGTGTTGGTGTTGGTGGTTTTTGTTTGGTGGTGGTGGTGGCGGTGGTGGTGAGGTTTAGTGAATGTTTGTGTGTGGTGGTGGTGTGGTGGTTGGGGTGTGGTGGTGGTAATGTGGTGGTGGTGGTGGTGGGAGCATTGGCCATGGACGTGTGAAGCTCCCTGCTGGGTGGAGGTGAGGTTTGGAGGATGTTTTTGTGTGGTGGTGCTGGTGTGTTGGTGTTGGTGTTGGGGTGTGTGTGTGGTGGTGGTGGTGGTGTGGTGGTGGTGTGGTGGTAGGGGTGTGGTGGTGGTAATGTGGTGGTGGCGGTGGTGTGGTGGTGTTGGTGTGGTCGTGTGGTGTTGGTGTGGTGCTGGTGTTGGTGGTGTGGTGGTGGTGTGTGGTGGTGGTGTGGTGTGTGGTGGTAGTGGTGGTGTGGTGTGTGGGGTGGTGGTGTGTGTGTGTGTGTGGTGGTGGTGGTGGTGGTGGTGTGTGTGTGTTTGGTTGTGGTGGGAGGTGTTGGGGGTGTGTGGTGGTGGTATTTGGTGTGTGGTGGGGGTGTGTGGGCGTGGTGGTGGTTGTCGGTGGTGGTGGTGGTGGCGGTGTGTGTGTGTGTGTGTGGTTGCTGTTGGTGGTGTTGTTGTGGTGTGGGGTGGTGTGTGTGGTGTGCGTTGTGTGTGATTGGTGGTTGGTGGTGGTGTGTGTGGTGGTGTGTGGCTGGGGTGTAGTGGTGGTGTCTGGTGTGGGGGTGTCTGGTGTGGTGTGTGGTGGTGGTGTGTGGTGGTGGGGGGGGTTGAGGGAGCATTTTGCCTGGATGTGTGAAGCTCCCTGGGCCCCCCCTGCTGGGTGGTGGTGAGGTTTGTGGATGTTGTGTGTGGTGGTGTTGGTGGTTGGTGTGGTAGTTGGTTTTTTTGCGTGTGTGGTTGTGTTTTGTGTTTGGTTGTGTTGGCTGTCTTTTGGGGTTGTTGTGGTGTCTGGTGTGTGTTCGGGTGTTTGTGTGGTGGCGTGGTGTGTGGTGCTGTGTTTTGGGGTGGGGGGGGTTGCGGTCCGCCAGCCCTGGCCCTGAGGAGTTGATCAGCTCCCAAAAAATGGCTGGGTGGGGGATGAGTTTAAAGGAAGTGGCTGATTTGTGTGTGGTGTTTGCTGTGGTGGTGCCTCCCCGGTGGTGGCTGCTCTTGGCCTTGGCTTTAATGTGCTTGGCTTGGCTTGGCTTGAATGAGCTTGGCTTCGCTCTAATGAGCTTGGCTTGGCTTGAATGAGCTTGGCATGCCTTGAATGAGCTTGGCTTGGCTTGAATGAGCTTGGCATGCCTTGAATGAGCTTGGCATGGCTTGAATTTGTTGCTTGGCATGGCTTGATTGAATGCGCTTGTCTTGCTTGAATGAGCTTGGCTTGGCGTTATGAGCTTTCTCGGCGTGGCCCCCTTTCTTGGCTGAATTATCTTGCATGGCTTGCTGCCTTCTTGGCTTGGCTTGAATGAGCTTGGCATGGCTTGAATGAGCTTGGCTTGGCTTGAATGAGCTTGGCTTGGCTTGAATGAGCTTGGCTTGGCTTGAATGAGCTTGGCTTGGCTTGAATGAGCTTGGCATGGCTTGAATGAGCTTGGCTTGGCTTGAATGAGCTCGGCTTGGCTTGAATGAGCTTGGCATGGCTGGAATGAGTTTGGCGGGCTTTGAATGAGCTTGTGCTTGTGTTGCTTTAATGTTGCTTGGCTTGACATCGCTTGGCGTGGCTTGGAATGATCCTGGCTTGGCTTGATACTTGCTTGGCTTTGAATGAGTTTGGGCTTTGCTGAATGAGCTTGGCTTGGCTTGAATGAGCTTGGCTTGGCTTGAATGAGCTTGGCTTGGCTTGAATGAGCTTGGCTTGGCTTGAATGTGCTTGGCTTGGCTTGAAGGAGCTTGGCTTGGCTTGAATGAGCTTGGCTTGGCTTCTGTCACCCAGTTGTTGGCTTGGCTTGAATGAGTTTGCCTTGGCTTGAATGAGCTTGGCTTGGCTTCTCTCACCCAGTTGTTGGCTTGGCTTGAATGAAGTTTGGCTTGGCTTGAATGAGCTTGGCTTGGCTTCTCCTCTCTCTCTCAGCCGATTGTTGGCCTTGGCTTGAATATTTGTCCTTGGCGTGAATGAGCTTGGCTTGCGTCTGTCACCTCCAGTTGTTTTGCTTGGCTTTGAATGAATTTGGCTTTGCCTGATAAGGAGCTGGCTGGCTTCTCCTTCTCCTCTCAGACAGCGTAGTGTGTTGGCTGATCTTGAATAGTTTGGCTTGGCTTGAAAAATTAGCTTTGCTTGGCTTTCTCTCACCTCTCTCTCAACCCCATGTTTTGTCCTTCCCTCGTTTCCGTGCAGCACCTGGATTGTAGGTATATGCAATAAGTGACATCAATCTGATATCATTTCATCATTGAGATCATCGGATGCCGCCGGCAGTCTGTCCGTCTAGGCCCCAAGTTTTTACCATTATCCTAACCAATCATCTATAGATGCAGTTTGTGTGCCATTATATGATATCATGCTTGCCTTTGGTCTACACCATATGATATACCGGTCCCTACATAATTGTCCTTACGGTCAGAGGTAATGATAACGCCTAGTGGGGCGTGGTGTCAAGGGAACCCGTCGTACGCGGGTAGAGAGCGGTCTTCTACCTCAACTGGACAAGCTACCATCGCGGTTGACAACGACCTGCAACGCTAAGAGCAACACATAGGGGGAATCCAACCCCTGACTCTTCGTCCTTAAGCGATTTGGTCTACCACTAGACCAATGCACATCACTGAAAGGGGCTCTTACGGTCAGATGTGAATGCCCCAAATGGCCCCAAAATTGCCCCAAATGCCCCCCAAAAGCTATAAAAAGCACTAAAACCCTGTACCTGGAGGAGGCCTAACTCCATAGAGCTAGAAAAAAACCACCTTCGGTTTTGAAAAAAAAAAAAAAAACTGGTCAAAAAAACTGGTCAAAACTGGTCAAAAACTGGTCAAAAACTGGTCAAAAAAACTGGTCAAAAAAACCACCTTCAGATTTGAGAAAAAAAATCACTCGTCAAAAAAATCACATAATTGTGCTTACGGTCAGATGTGAATGCGGGAAGAAAATAGCTGACACATTTGCACGCAAGGTGACCAAATCATAATTCAATTTCGAGCATCCCCGCCCGGTGCAGTACATTTGGACAGTAGTGCATGGTGTCGGTCATGGTTTCGGCGTGAAGTACAGTTAGGACAGGTATTTTGCAGGTTGTGATCGGTTGTTGGTTTCGGCATCAGTACTTTGGACAGTTGTGCAGTGGATCGGTTGTGGGGCGGCAGTGCAGTACATTTTGGGACGTAGTGCAGTGTGATCGGTCATGGGTCGCGGTGCAGTACTTGGAACAGTAGTGCAGTGTGATTGGTTTTGGGGTGGCATGCAGTACATTTTGGACAGTAGTGGCAGTGTGACTGGTTTCATAGTTCGGCGTGCAGTACATTTGGACAGTAGTGCAGGGTGGAGATCAGTTGTGGGTTCGGCAGTGCAAGTACATTTGGACAGTAGTGCCGGTTTAATCGTCAGGGTCGGCAGTGCAGTACATTTTGGGACAGTATTGCAGGTGTGATCGTTGTGGGTCGCAGTGCAGTCATTTGGACATTAGTGCAGGTGGTGTTTCGGTCTGGGTGGTCGGCAGTGCAGTAGACATTTGTGGACATGTCAAGTGTGATCGGTTTTTTGTGGGTCGGCAGTGCAGTACATTTTGGACATTTTGTGCACGTTTGATCGTTGTGGGTCGCGCAGTTGCATGCTACATTTGGACATTCTTGGCAGGTTGTGATCGGTCATGTCGGCATGGCAGTACATTTTGGCAGTAGGCAGGTGTGATCGTTTGTGGGTCGGCACGTGCAGTAACATTTGGACAGTAGTGCAGGTGTGTCGGTCATGGGCGGCAGTGCATTACAGTGGACATTAGTGGCAGGTGTGATCGGATTTGTGGGTCGTGTCAGTGCATACATTTGCAGTAGTGCAGGTGTGATCGGTTGTGTTCGGCAGTTGCAGTACAATTTTGACAGTAGTGCAGTTGTGATCGGTCATGGCGGTCGGCATGCAGTACATTTGGGACAGTAGTGCGTCAGGTGTGATCGGTTGTGGTCGGCAGTGCAGTCTATTTGGACATTAGTGGCAGGTGTGATGCGGTCCATGGTCCGTCATTGCAGTACCATTTGGCAAGAGTGCAGGTGTGATCGGTTGTGGGTCGGCATGCAGTAACATTGGACAGTTTGCAGGTGTGATTCGTTTTGGGTCGGCAGTGCCGTACATTTGGCAGTAGTGCAGGTGTGATTGGTCTAGGTCGGCAGTGCAGTACATTTGGACAGTAAGTGAGGTGTGATCCGGTTTTGGGTCGTCAGTTGCAGTACATTTGGATAGTAAGTGCAGGTGTTATCGGTCTTGGTCGGCAAGTGCAGTACTTTTGAATTATGTCAGGTGTGATTGGTTGTGGGGTCGCAGTGCAGTACATTTGGACAGATGTGCAGGTGTGATCGGTTGTGGGTCGGCAGTGCAGTACATTTGGACAGTAGTGCAGGTGTGATTGGTCATGGGTCGGCAGTGCAGTACATTTGGACAGTAGTGCAGGTGTGATCGGTTGTGGGTCGGCAGTGCAGTACATTTGGACAGTAGTGCAGGTGTGATCGGTCATGGGTCGGCAGTGCAGTACATTTGGACAGTAGTGCAGGTGTGATCGGTTGTGGGGCGGCGTGCAGTACATTGGGACCGTATTGCAGGTGTTATTGGTCTGGTCGGCAACTGCGTACATGGATCAGTAGTGTGCAGGTGTGATCGTCATGGGTCGGCAGTGCGTACATTTGGACATATGCAGGTGTGATCGGGTCATGAAGTCGGCAGTGCCAGTACTTTGGACAGTAAGTGTCAGGTGTGATCGGTTGTGGATCTCTATTTGGACAGTGCAGGTGTGATCGGTTGTGGGTCGGCAGTGCAGTACATTTGGACAGTAGTGCAGGTGTGATCGGTTGTGGGTCGGCAGTGCAGTACATTTGGACAGTAGTGCAGGTGTGATTGGTCATGGGTCGGCAGTGCAGTACATTTGGACAGTAGTGCAGGTGTGATCGGTTGTGGGTCGGCAGTGCAGTACATTTGGACAGTAGTGCTGGTGTGATCGGTCATTGGTCGGCAGTGCAGTACATTTGGACAGTAGTGCAGGTGTGATCGGTTGTGGGTCGGCAGTGCAGTACATTTGGACAGTAGTGCAGGTGTTATTGTTGTGTGGTTCGCAGTGCAGTCATTGACAGTATGCAGTGTGATCGGCTTGTGGGTCGCATGCAGTCCATTTGGACAGTAGTGCAGTTTGAGCGGTGTGGTCGGCCAGTGCATAACTTTGGACAGTAGTGCAGGTGTGATCGGTCATGGGTCGGCAGTGCAGTACATTTGGACAGTAGTGCAGGTGTGATCGGTTGTGGGTCGGCAGTGCAGTAACATTTGGACCGCGTGCACAGGTGTGTCGGTCATGGGTCGGCAGTGCAGTACATTTGGACAGTAGTGCAGGTGTGATTGGTTGTGGGTCGGCAGTGCAGTACATTTGGACAGTAGTGCAGGTGTGATTGGTTGTGGGTCGGCAGTGCAGTACATTTGGACAGTAGTGCAGGTGTGATTGGTTGTGGGTCGGCAGTGCAGTACATTTGGACAGTAGAGCAGGTGTGATTGGTCCATGGGGTCCGGTGCAGTAACTCAATTTTGACAGTATTGCAGGTGTGTTCGGTCATGGGTCCGGCGTGCAGTACATTTGGACAGTTAAGTGCAGGTGTGATCGTCATAGGTCGCAGTAGCAAGTCATTTGGACGTAGTGCGGGTGTGATCGTTTGTGGGTCGGCCAGTGCGTACATATTGGACAGTAGTGCAGGGTGTGATCGGTTTTGGGTCGGCATGCAGTACATTTGGACAGTAGTGCAGGTGGACTTGGTTGTGGGTCGGCAGTGGCAGGTACATTTGGACAGTAAGTGCAGGTGTGATTGGTCATGGGTCGGCATTGCATTCATTTGACAGTATGCAAGGTTGATCGGTTGGTGGTTTCGGCAGTGCAGTACTTTTTTTTTTTGGACAGTAGTGCAGTGTGATCGGGTTGTGGGTCGCAGTGCATTACATTGGACAGTAGGCATGGTGTGATTGGTCATGTGTCGCAGTGCAGAGTACGGTTGTGGGTCGGCAGTGGCAGTACATTGGACAGTAGTGCAGGTGTGATCGGTTGTTGGGTCGGCAGTGCAGTACATTAGGACAGTGTGCAGGTGTGATTGTGGTCTGGGTCCGGCAGTGGCAGTACTTTGGACGTAGTGCCGGTGTGATCGGTTTGGGTCGGCAGTGGAGTACATTTGGCAGTAGTGCAGGTGTGAATCGTCATGGGCGGCGTGCATTACATTTGGACTCTAGTGCAGTGTGATCGGTTGTTGGGATCGGCAGTGCAGTACATTTGGACAGTAGTGCAGGTGTGATTGGTTGTGGGTCGGCAGTGCGTACCATTTGGGACATAGTACAGGTGTGATCGGTTGTGGGTCGGCAGTGCAGTACATTTGGACAGTAGAGCAGGTGTGATCGGTCATGGGTCGGCAGTGCAGTACATTTGGACAGTAGTGCAGGTGTGATCGGTCGTGGGTCGGCAGTGCAGTACATTTGGACAGTAGTGCAGGTGTGATTGGTTGTGGGTCGCGTGCAGTACATTTGTACATTAGTGCAGGTTTTATTGGTTGTGGGTCGGCAGTGGCCGGTACATTTGGACGTATGCAGGTGTGATTGGTTGTGGGTCGGCAGTGCAGTACATTTGGACAGTAGTGCAGGTGTGATTGGTCATGGGTCGGCAGTGCAGTACATTTGGACAGTAGTGCAGGTGTGATCGGTTGTGGGTCGGCAGTGCAGTACATTTGGACAGTAGTGCAGGTGTGATCGGTCATGGGTCGGCAGTGCAGTACATTTGACAGTAGCAGGTGTGGATTGGTTTTGGGAGGGAGCATCGGACAGTGCAGTACATTTGGACTTAGTGCAGTGTGATCGGTTGTGGGGTCGTCATGCAGTACATTTGGACAGTAGTGCAGAGTGTATTTGTCATGGGTCCGTCAGTGCAGTACTTTGGACAGTAGTCATGTGGTGATCGGTTTGTGGGTCGGCAGTTGCAGTACATTTGGACAGTAGTGTCAGGTGGTTGGTCTGGTCCGGCAGGTGCAGACATTTGACAGTATGCAGGTGTTGATCGGTTGTGTTCGGCAGTGCAGTACATTTGGACGTAGTGCAGGTGTGATTGGTCCTGGGTCGGCAGTGCAGTACATTTGGACAGTAGTGCAGGTGGTGAATCGGTCATGGGTGTCGTCAGTGCGTAATTTGGACATAGGTGCGGTGTGATCGGTTGTGGGTCGGCAGTGGAGTCAATTTTGACAGTAGTGCGTGTGATTGGTTTGTGGGGTCGGCAGTGCTACATTTGAGCAGTAGTGCAGGTGTATCGTTTTGTTGTCGGAGTGGCAGTACATTTTGGGACAGTAGAAGCAGGTGTGAATCGGGTTGTGGGTCGGCAGTGCAGTACATTTGAACAGAGTGCCGTGTGTGATCGTTTGTGGGTCGGACAGTGCAGTACATTTGGATAGTAGTGCAGGTGTGTCGGTTGTGGGTCGGCAGTGGCAGAACATTTGGACAGTAGTGTTCAGGTGTTGATTGGTCATGGGTCGGCAAAGTTGCATTACATTTGGACAGAGTAGTGTCAGGTGGATCGGTTTGTGGGTCGGCAGTGCAGGTACATTGGACATTAATTGCAGTTGATTGGTTGTGGGTCGGCCGTGCAGTAACCTTGGAAGTAGTGCAGGTGTGTGATAGGTTGTTGGTCGGCAGTGGCAGTACATTTAAGACAGTAGAGCAGGTTGTGATCGGTCATGGGTCGCAGTGCAGTACATTTGGACAGTAGTGCAGGTGTGATCGGTTGTGGGTCGGCAGTGCAGTACATTTGGACAGTAGTGCAGGTGTGATCGGTTGTGGGTCGGCAGTGCAGAACATTTGGACAGTAGTGCAGGTGTGATTGGTCATGGGTCGGCCCAGTGAAGTACAATTGGACGTAGTGCAGGTGTGATCGGTGTGAGTCGCAGTGCAGAACATTGGACAGTGTGCAGGTTTGACGGTTCATGGGAGGCAGTTGCAGTACATTGGGACAGTAGTGCAGTGTGTGATCGGTTGTGGTCGGAGGCATACATTTGGGACAGTAAGTGCAGGTGTGATCGGTCATGGGGGTCGGCAGTGCAGTACATTTTGACTGTAGTAGTGAGGTTTTGTGGTGTGGTGTGATCGGTTGTGGGGTCGGCGGTGCAGTACATTTGGACAGTAGTGCAGGTGTGATTGGTCGTGGGTCGGCAGTGCAGTACATTTGGACAGTAGTTTGCAGGGTGATCGGTCAGGCTGGCGGCTCAGGACAGAGTACATTTGGACAGTAGGGTCAGGTTTGTGATTGGTGTGTGGTCGGCAGTGCAGTACATTTGGACAGTAGTGCAGGTGTGATCGGTCATGGGTCGGCAGTGCAGTACATTTGGACAGTAGTGCAGGTGTGATCGGTTGTGGGTCGGCAGTGCAGTACATTTGGACAGTAGTGCAGGTGTGATTTCGGTCATGGGTGGAGCAGTACAATTAGGACAGTAGTGCAGGTGTGATTGGTCATGGGTCGGCGTGAGTACATTTGGACAGGGTGCAGGTGTGATCGGGTGTGGGTCGGCAGTGCAATAATTTGGACGTACGTGCAGGGTGTGATCGGTCATGGGTCGGCAGTGCAGTACATTTGGACAGTTATTGAGTGTGTGACGGTTTGTGGGTCGGGCAGGCGCGTACATTTGGACAGTTTTTTTTTTTTTTTTTTTTTTTTTTTTTGTTTTTTTTTTTTTTTTTTTTTTTGTGCAGGTGTGTTGACGGTCAGGGTCCCACACACACAACTACACCACACACCTGGTCGCACAGCCATCTGTTGCTACTGATCGAGGCATAGATGTGCCATGGGTCCATAACCTGCCGGCCCCCCCCCCCGCCCCCCCCCCCCCCCCCCCCCGCCCCCACCACACACACCACATACATCACACACCTGGTCAGCACAGCCATCTGTTGCTCCTGAACAGATCGCAGAGCTGTGACGGGATCCATAACCCGCCGGTTCAGCTCCCTCCAAGGAACTTCAAGTCCCTCTGTCCGCCCTGAGAAATATTTCAAATGCTCATGAGTTTTACAGGGCCACGCATATTCATTGATGTATATCAAATATTCATTAATATACATCAATATTACTGAATATAACCCGCCAAGAGCGACCAAAGGGGGAGTTGAACCCCCGACTCTTCATTCTGAAAGTGACTTAGTCTACCACTAGACCAATGTATATCACTGAAAGAGGCTTTTGCAATAGGTATGAATATGAACATATTGCAATAGTTATGAACATGAATGCATATGAATGCATATTAATACATATGAATATATTGCGATTGTTATGAATATGAATACATTGCAATGGTTATGAATATGAATGCATATGAATGCATATTAATACGTATGAATATATTGCGATTGTTATGAATATGAATATATTGCAATAGTTGTGCATATAAATGCATATTAATACATATGAATATATTTCAACGAATATGAATATATTGCAACTGTTATGAATATGAATATATTGCAATAGTTATAAATATGAATGCATATTAATGCATATGCATATATTGCAATAGGTATGAATATGAATGCACATTAATGCATATGGATACATATCAATGAATATGGATATATTGCAATTGTTATGAATATGAATATATTGCAATAGACATGAATATGAATATATCGCAATTGTTATGAACATGGATATATTGCACTTGTTATGAATATGATTGTATTCAGTATGTACACATATGAATATGTATCAATGAATATGAATTGATTGCACATGTTATGAATACGAATGTATATTAATGCATATGAATATATGTTAATGCATGTGAATATATTAAATTAAATCATATTGTTCACATCAGCGCAAAAGGTCTCCTCAGCGCATGCTATTGCAAAATATCCAGATTTATCACTAATGCAATGCATCCATATTCATTAAGATATATTTATATGCATTAATATACGTTCATATTCATAACCATTGCAATATATTTGCATTCATTAATATATATGCATATGCATGAACATATATTCATATTCATAACAATTGCAATATATTCATATTCATTGATACATATATTCATGTGCACTTATATATACATGCATACTCATTAGTATACGGTACATTTATATTCAGAACTATTGCAATATATTCATATTCATTGATATATATTCAAAAGCATTAATAAATATTCAAATGCATTAATTTATATGCATATTCATTAGTATACATTCATATTCATTACTATCACTATATAAGAAGCTGCTATGCATAGTGTCCCATGTACGGCATTCCAGCAGCAGGGAGGCTCCTGTATGTGCGTATTGGCTTTCAGGGCTGGTTACTAACGTAACCCTGTGTGATGTCTCTTGAAGGGGGGCAGTTGTAGATCACAATCCTCTCAGCACCAACACTACCAACACCAACACCCCAGAAGACACAGCAGGGGCAGCAAGTTACATACACTTCACCAGGGTTCTTCCATTGACCAAATTGGCCAGCGCTTCAGCACACTTGAAATAAAAAAACTGCGCTTTGTAGTGCAAAAAGCGCAAAAATTGCTTGCTGCGCCCACAGTGGGGTGCCAGAAACTGCGCGAAACGCCCAGTGGGGCTCAAAAAGGCAGCGCGCCAGCACGCAAAAGTGCACACATGAAAGTACCCTGATGTGGGCAACAAGCTACTTACACTTCACTTATCTAAGAGTAAGAGTGCGGTTAGGCATCAGGGCACTTCCAAGCGTGCGCTTTTGCGCGCTGGCGAGCTGCCTTTTTGAGCCCCACTGTGCCTTTTGCGCAGTATTTTGCAACCCCCTGTAGGCGCAGCCAGCAATTTTTGCGCTTTTTGCACTACAAAGCGCAGTTTTAATTTGTTCAAGTGCGCTAAAGCGCTGGCCAATTTGGTCAATGGAAGTAGCCTAGTTACGTACACTCCACTTATCTAAGACTAAGCGCGGTTAGGCACAGCAAGAGTACGAGGGGTTAGGCGGGGTGGAAAATACATTACATTACATTACATTAGGGGTGGGCAATACATTACATTACATTGGGGGTGGGCAATACATTACATTAGCACCTAGCACAGGGCTAATGTAATGTAATGTAATGTATTTCCCACTCCTAATGTAATGTAATGTAATGTAATATAATATAATATAATATAATATAATATAATATAATGTAATGTATTTCTCACTCCTAATGTAATGTAATGTAATGCAATGTAATGCAATGTAATGTAATATAATGTAATGTATTTCCCACCCATAATGTAATGTAATGCAATGTATTGCCTACCCCTAAGCTACGTCTACTTCTCTTACCTTCAACAACTAAGCGTTGTAGTAGCACCAGTATATGCGAGCGAGTCAGCAGGCCCACAAAGACTTGGCCTGATGAGCTGTCCCGTACGACAGGGAACCCGTTGTGGTCAACGCCTCGTATAGCTTCTGTGATATCTTTGATCTAGGGAGTGGGAGGAGGGACTGGATTAGGAATATTTTATATTGGTAAAAAAATGGAAAATTGATTTTTGAGGCCTAGCAATGTACGTTACAGTCCAGGGGTAGGCCAAAGGTCCTGGCTTGAAGAGCAGATCCTCTGATGACAAGGATTTCATCACCTGGGAGATCATATGCAGATAGACATGCTTTTTAGCCACCGCTTATCACAGGGAAGCTGCTGTGGTCAACGCCTTGTATAGCTTCTGTGATGTCTTTGATCTAGGGAGTGGGAGGAGGGACTAAATGAGTTAAATAGCTCAAATATAATTATTTAGTTGCACGTTTTTTAGCCGCCCCTTCTCACAGGCAGGCCGGTGTGGTCAACGCCTTGTATAGCCTCTGTGATGTCTTTGATCTAGGGGGTGGGAGGAGGGACTAAATGAGTTAAATAGCTAAATATAATTATTTAGTTACACGTTTTTTAGCCACCCCTTCTCACAGGGAAGCTGCTGTGGTCAACGCCTTGTATAGCTTCTGTGATGTCTTAGATCTAGGGAGTGGGAGGAGGGACTACATTAGTTAAATAGCAAAATTATGCTTATTTTGTAACACATTGCATTACATGCTTAGCTTCGGATTATTTTGTTACATGTTACATGTTTAGCTAAATGAGCTAAATTATAATTATTTCGCTACATGTTATTTAGCCGCCCCTAGGCACAGGGAGGCCAGTGTGGTCAACGCCTCAAATGGCCTACATGTTGAGTGGAAGTGGAAGGAGGGACTGGATTAGTATTATTTTGCTGCATGTTTTTTTAGCCACCGCTTCAGGGTACTTCCATTGACCGAATTGACCAGCGCTTTAGCGCACTTAAAAACAAAAAAGCTGCGCTTTGTAGTGCAAAAAGCGCAAAAATTGCTTGCTGCACCCACAGGGGGACGCACAGTGGAGCTCAAAAAGGCAGCGCGCCAGCCTACATGTTGGATTTGATCTGAGGAGTGGAAGGAGGGACTGGATAAGTATTATTTTTTTACATGTTTTAAGCCACCCCTTATCACAAGGAGGCCGGTGTGGTCAACATGACGGATGTTTTTAGGCGGATGCCGTATTTTCCACACCGTAGTGTGAGAAATAAAGTATTACGAAAGGCGGGACCAGATACCAACATCCGCGCTCATATTTCGAAATGTTTAACCTACGGAGGCGAAACGTGGACGTTCGCATGCCGCTAATTCAAAATCAGTAGCCAGATCACCGCAAGTACTTGTTCTGTGCACAGCAATTGACCAATACTAAAATTGTTCAATTTGCTGTCACAGCAAATCAATCCTGTCATTTTCCTAGTTCCTATTCTGAAGGGCGGGAGCCCCCAGGGTTACCCATTTGTCCATCTGACCGTCTGACCTAGACAAGGCCTGACACGTCAGCTAATGGCCCCGTAAGTAACTCGCTTCCGTTGCCACCTGTTGCTCCGTCGCGAACACTCTCCGCCAATTTTTAGCGTTGCATGCGACGCTGCATAGAACTTGTTTCCACTATACATAGAGAGTGCTACTGTTGAATCCAAATTGGCCCAAATTGCCGCTGGTAAGACCCCCCCCCCACCCCCACCCCCCCCACCACCACACACACACACACAAAGGCCCTAAATTGCCATCAAAAGCTACACAAACCCTGTCCCTGGAGGAAGTCTAAACCATTCAGCCTGAAAAAACCCACTTAAAATTTTGAAAAGCTTCCCTGATCAGCCAACCTACCGCATCCGGCTTTTCCACTGACCAGCCAGTGCATGTGGTCAGAAGTGCTATACAAAGCTATACAAAGCTATACAAAGCTATACAAAGCTATACAAACGCTGTCCCTGGAGGAGGCCTAAGACAATAAAGCAAGTAAAAAAAACACTTTCAGATTTGGAAAAACTGTGATGGCAGTGTGTTAGGATGAATACCAAATGCGAGAGGAGAGATTGAGTGTGGAGAATACTATGCCGTTGACCTGAGGATTGAGATGAGCTTGATGGCAATGTGTAATCATGAACACTTTGTGGTAGATAAGATATTTCTAGTGGATAATAGTATGTGTGGAAGGAGAGATTGATGGCAGTCAACTATCACGAGGTCCAGGCTGTAGGTAGAGGATGGCTCTGGGGGTAGGAAGACCTCACACAACGCGCTCTGCCTCTCCCCCCCCCTCCATCCACCCACCCCACCCACACTGCCTCTCCCCCTCACACCCACCCACCCACCCACCCACACCACTACCACACACACACTTCTTACATCGCCCACATAACATTCCCACCTTCATTCTCTGCTTCAACGTCACCACTGGACTGCGCATGAAGTAGCTAACTAGGTTCAAGATGTAGATGGAGGATGGCTCTGAGGGTAGGAAGACCCCCCCCACACACACACACACCACACACACCACCACCACCACACACACACAAACGCATACACACTTCTTACATCTCCCACGTAATATTCCCACCTTCATCCCCATTCGGAACGGGATGGCTCTATTGTAGAGCGATCCCGGGCCGGACGAAGCAGGTGCGGGGTCCTATCAGGTCTCTGGTTCGAACCCCAACGAGGTCATCTGGGCCCAACCGGAGGGTCGTCGACCGGCATGGTAACTGGACTCTAGGTGTGATGTAAGCCCGTCCATCGCATGCTTACGAGGCGGTTCCCTTAATACACACTGGGCACGTCCTTAGAGGTCATTCTGTGACAATTCTTGGATGTTCACACTTTCAATTTTCAATTTTCCCACCTTCATCCTCTGCCTCAACGTCACCACTGGACTGCGCATGCCGTAGCTAACTGGCACTAGGTCCAAGCTGTAGGTGGTTGGCTTGTTTCACACAATCTCTTGAGCAGTGCATGTTTCCACATTTACATACGTCATCACTTTTTTTTGAGATACAAGAATCCTATTTGGGTTGTAGAAATACTGTTTTTAACATTCCCACCTTCATCCTCTGCCTCAACGTCACCACTGGACTGCGCATGACGTAGTTAACTGGCACTAGGTCCAAGCTGTAGGTGGAGGATGGCTCTGGGGGGAGGAAGGGAACGCACTTGGCTTCTAGCAGGCCATGGTATAGGGAGTGGCAGCAGGCATCTGCCACCCATTTTGCCTGTGGAGAGAATGGAAGGGGTGGGTGGTGAGCGCAGGTGTGGGTGCGGGGGGGTGGGGGTTGTGTGGGAGGGTGGGGGGTGGGGAGGGGGGGGGAGGGAATGAGGAGGCACTCTGCTTTCAGCAGGCTGTGTGTGGGGAGTGGCAGCAGGCATCAGCCACCCATTTCGCCTGAGAAGAGAATGGAAGGTGTGGGGCGGTGAGCGTAGGTGTAAGTGCGGGGGGGTGGGGGTGGGGGGGTGAGGGGATGAGGAGGCACTCTGCTTCTAGCAGGCCATGGTATAGGGAGTGGCAGCAGGCATCTGCTACCCATTTTGCCTGTGGAAAGAATGGAAGGGGTGGGTGGTGAGCGCAGGTGTGGGTGCGGGGGGGTGGGGTGGGGGTGGGGTAGGGGGTTAGGGTGGGGAGGGTGGGGAGGGGGTGGGGGGAGGGGATGAGGGGCAATGGGCTTCTAGCCGGGGCCTGGTATTGGGAGGGCAGAGGCATCTGTCCACCATTGGCCTGTGGACAGAAGGAAGGGGGTGGGTGGTGAGCGTAGGTGTGGGGTTCGGTGGGGTGCGGGGTGAGGGCAGTGACCGTTGAGGGTGCACTTGCTTTCAGCAGGAGGTGTGTAGGGAGTGGGCAGCAGCAGCATCAGACACCACATCGCAATGTAGAAGAAAATGTGAATAGAAAGGGTTGGGGGGAGGGAGGGTGAGGTAGGTGGGTGGTGATGGGGATGGGGAGGGCAAGGGGGGGTGGGAGGGGAGGGGTAGGATAGGGGGGGTGGTGAGGGTGGGGAGGTAGTGGGTGGAAGGAATGGGGCAGGTTGGGTAGGTGGGTGGTGAGGGGATGGGGAGGAGGTATGGTTGGTGAGGGATTGGGGACAGTAGTGGGTGGGAGGGACTGGGCCCGTGTCGAGTGGTGGTTACGGGATGTGCAGAAGATGTGTGGGTGGTGCGAGGGATGGGGAGGTAGGTGGGTGGTGAGGGGATGCAGAGTAGGTGGGTGTGAGGGGAATGGGGAGCTAGGTGGGTGTGAGGGGATGGGAGGGTGGGTGGGTGGTGAGGGGATTGGGATGTCGGTGGTTGTGGTGTGAGGGGATGGGTAGGTAGGTGGTGACTGAGGGGAGGGGCGTATGTGCGGGTGTGAGGGGATTGGGATCGTCGGTGGTTGGTGCATAAGGATGGGAGGTAGGTTTGGTGGTGCGAGGCTTGTGGGGTCGGTGGTTGGTAAGGCGATGGGGAGGCAGGAGGTGGGTGGTGCGGGGGATGGGAGGTAGGTGGGTGGTGTCGGGGATGGAGGTAGGTGGTTGGGTGGTGGGGATGGGGAGGTAGGTGTGTGGTGCGGGCGGGGCAGGTCAGGTGTGGTGGTGAGGGGATGGGGGCGGTAGGTGTGGTGATGGGCTGGGGCGGCTCGGTGTGGTGGATGACGGGCCTGGGGCGGTCATGGTGTCAAGGGTCTGGGGAGGCCGTGGGTGTGCGGGGCAGGGTGGTCGGTGGGATGGTGACGGCTGGGGGGTCGGTGGGTGTGAGGGACCTGGAGATCGGTCGTTGTGGTGCTTGGTCTGGGCGTCGGTGGGTGGTCGCGGGGTGGGTGCTAGTACGGTGTGGATGGTGCGTGGCTGGTGCGGTCGATCGCGGGGGTGGTGCGGGGCTGGGGCGGTCGTGGGATGGTGCGGGGCTGGGGCGGTCAGTGGGTGTCGGGGCTTAGCCGGTCGGTAGGTGGTGCGAGGATGGCGCGGTGGTGGTTTTTGCGGCGGTGGCGGTCGGTGGGGTGTAGCGGGCATGGGGCGGTCGTGGGTGGTGGCGTGCTGGGGGCGGTCACGGTTGGTTTTGCGGGGATGGGGCGTCCTGTGGGTGGTGCGGGGCTGGTGCGGTCGGTGGTGGTGTCGGGCTAGGGGCTTTCGTGGGCTTGTGCGGGCTGGGGGCGGTCGGTGGGTGTCAGGGCCTGGGGCCGGTCGGTTGTGGGTGAGTGCGGGGCTGGGCCGTCGGTGGGTGGGTGGTGCGGGGCTGGCCGTCGGTGGGTTGTGCGGTGCTGGGGTGCAGGCCGTTGGGGTGGGTGAGGGGATGGGGCGGTCAGGGTGGGTGGTGACGGGGGATAGTGCGGTAGGTGGGTGGTGCTGGCTGGGGCGGTCGGTGGGTGGTGCGGGGCTGGGAGCGCAGTCGTGGTTTGATGTCCTCGGTATGGGGCGGGGCCGGTGGGCTGGGCTGAGGGGGCCGGGGTGGTCGGTGGGTGTGTGCGGGGTGCTATGTGGCGGTCGGGTGAGTGCTGGTGCGGGCTGGGGAGGTAGTGGGTGTGATGTGGCTGGGGAGGCCGGTTTGGTGGTGCGTGTGCTGGGGCGGTCGTGTGGTGGTTCGGGGCTTTCGAGGTAGGTGAGGGTGGTTAGGGGATGGGGAGGTAGGGTGGGTGATGACGGGGATTGGGAGGTAGGTGGGGTGGTGGTTGGGGCCTGGGTCGGTAGGTGTGGTGAGGGGGATTGTAGGTCGGTTGGGTCGGGTGGTGCGGGTGGCCTTGTGCCTGTCCGGTGGGTGCTTGCGCGGGCTGGGGCTGTCTTTGGGTGGTGGCGCGGCTGGGGCGGTCGGTGGTGTGCGTCCGGCGCTGGGGCTCCGCGTGGGTGGTCGCGGGGTGGGGCGGTCTGTGGGGTGGTGCGAAGGGCTGGGGCGGTCGTGGTTGGGTGGGTGCTGGTGCGTGGGGCGTCGGTGTGGTGCGGGGCTTGGCGCTTTCGTTGTGCATGGTGCGGGCTGGGGCGGTCGGTGGGTTGTCTGACGGGGCTGGGGGCGGTAGTTGTGTGGTGAGGGAGGGGGAGGTAGTGGGTGGTGGTGAGGGATGGTAAGGTAGGTGTTTGGTTTGCCGGGACTGGGAGGCAGGTGGGTGGGGTGGATGGATGGTGCGTAGTGGGTGGTGAGGGGATGGGGAGGTAGGTGGGTGGTGAGGGGATGGGGAGGTAGGTGGGTGGTGAGGGGATGGGGAGGTAGGTGGGTGGTAAGGGGATGGGGAGGCAGGTGGGTGGTGCAATAAAATAATAACGGGGTGTTAGGTGGGTAAATGATTGGAGGGTATGGGGAGGTAAGGTGGGTAGGTGAGGGGATGGGTAGGGTAGGTGGTACTATTGTGAGGGGTGGATGGTGGGAGTCCGGTTGGGTGTGAGGGGATGGGGAGGTATGGTTGGTGGTGAGGGATGGGCGATGTCGGTGGTGTGAGGGGATGGGATGTAGTGGGTGGTGAGGGGGGGGAGGTAGGTGGGTGGGGGTGGTGAGGGGATGGGGAGGTAGGTGGGTGTGTGGTGAGGGGATAGGGAGGTAGGTGGGTGGGTGTGAGGGGATGGGGGTAGGTGTTGCTGAGAGGATGGGAGGGTAGGTGGGTGGTGTAGAGGATGGTGAGTAGGTTGGTGGTAAGGCGGATGGGAGGCAGGTGGGTGGTGAGGGGTTGGGGAGGTAGGTGGGTGGTGAGGGGATGGGGAGGTAGGTGGGTGGGTGGAGGGGATGGGGAGGTAGGTGGGTGGTGAGGGTGTTGAGGTAGGTTGGGTGGTGAGGGTAAGTTTGGGAGGTCTTTGTGGTGAGTGGTTATGGTGGGAGGTGTGGTGGGTGGTGAGGTCACCTGGGGAGTAGGTGGTGTAAGATGGGAGACAGGTGTGTGGTGAGGGATAGGGTGGCGTAGGTGGGGGTGAGGATGGGTAGGTAGGTGGGTGTGAGTTGGATTAGGGATGTAGGTGGGTGGTGAGAGGGATGGGGTAGGTAGTTGGTGTGGTGGGGATGGGAGGTAGTGGGTGGTGAGGGATGGTATCAACAATTTTGTGGGCATTGTGGTGATGTTAGGGGAGGTGAGGTAAGGGGGTTGGTGGGGGTGAGGGTGATTCGGGAAGGTAGGGGGGGGTGGTGAGGGGATTGGAAGGTGGTTAAATAATGGTGAAATAGGTAATAGGAAGGTAGTGTGGGTTGTTGGTTGTGATGGAGTGGGAGGTAGGGTAGGTGTGTGTGATGTATCATGGAGGAAGGTTAGTTGTGGTGAGGGCGTGTTGAGGTAGGTGGTTTTTGAGTGGGATGGGGAGGCAGTGAGTGGTGAGGGGATAGGGGTAGGTGGGGTGAGTGGGATGGAGGTATGTGGGGTGTGAGGGGATGCGAACGGTCAGGTGCGTGGTAAGTGGATGGTGAGGTAGGTGGTGGGTGGTGATGGACATTGGGAGGTAGGTGGGTGGTTGGTGAGGGGATTGGAAGTAGGTGGGTGGTGAGTGGGATGGGGAGGCAGTTGGGTGGTGAGGGGGCTGGGTGGAGGTAGTGTGTGGTGAGGTATTGGGTGAGGTATGGGGGGTTGGGGGGGGGGGGGGGGGATTGCCGGGATTCTCGTACTGGGGGTCTAGGGATGGGGGGGGGGTGGTGGGTGTGAGGGTGGGGAGGGTTTTTTGCTGTGGGGATGGTACATAGTAGGTGGGTGGTCATCGGATGGGGAGGCAGGTGGGTGGTGAGGTTTTGTGTTGTTAGGTGGTTGGTGAGGGTATTGGGAGTAGGTGGGTGGGTGGGGGATGGGGAGTAGGTGGTGGTTAGGGGAATGGTGGAGGCAGGTGGGGGTGAGGGATGGGGCGTAGGTGGGTGGTTGATGGTATGTCAGTTAGGTGGGTGGTGAGGGATGGGTAGGTAGGTGTATGTGGTGAGGGATGGGGAAAGGTAGGTGGTTGGTGGTGTGGGTATGGGTAGCCTAGGGGGTGGTGGTGGAGGGGATGTGAGGTAGTTGGTGTGGTGCGGGGATTGGGAGTAGTGGGTGATGATGGGATGGGAGGTCACAGTGGGTGTGAGGGATGGCGAGTAGTGGGTGTGAGTGTGATGGAGCAGGTGGTGTGAGGATGGGAGGTAGGTGGGTGTGAGGTATGGAGGTAGGTTGGGTGGGTGGTTAGGGGATGGTAGGTAGTCTGGTTGGTGAGGGATGGTGAGGTATGCGTGGTGGGTGGTG
>JACBWV010000364.1:3812921-3875421 GCA_013435795.1 Chlamydomonas sp. ICE-L
TCCTTCTGCAAAGTTGGTTTTTCAAATGTATATCCAAATATCGATTTCCCACTCATTCTCTATAACCGGTGCTACTGGTCACTGCCCGCTTTGCTTTGTGTCCCATGCCACGGAAGAAGCAGAATGTTTTGGCATGTACCCTCCTGCAGAAAGTGTGTGGTCGTTTTCACAACTGTTATTACCAAATTTTAGTATTCCACTATCATTCTTATGAGACGGTCTTTGTCACTGCCCGCTTTGCTTGTGTCCCATGCCACGGAGAAGCAGCAATGTTTGGCATGGTACCTGCAGAAAGTGTGGGTTTTCAAATGTATATCCAAATATATGATCCACTCATTCTTATGAGACGGTCTTTGTCACTGCCCGCTTTGCTTGTGTCCCATGCCACGGAGAAGCAGCAATGTTTGGCATGGTACCTGCAGAAAGTGTGGGTTTTCAAATGTATATCCAAATATATGATCCACTCATTCTTATGAGACGGTCTTTGCACTTGCCCGCTTTGCTTGTGTCCCATGCCACGGAGAAGCAGCAATGTTTGGCATGGTACCTGCAGAAAGTGTGGGTTTTCAAATGTATATCCAAATATATGATCCACTCATTCTTATGAGACGGTCTTTGTCACTGCCCGCTTTGCTTGTGTCCCATGCCACGGAGAAGCAGCAATGTTTGGCATGGTACCTGCAGAAAGTGTGGGTTTTCAAATGTATATCCAAATATATGATCCACTCATTCTTATGAGACGGTCTTTGTCACTGCCCGCTTTGCTTGTGTCCCATGCCACGGAGAAGCAGCAATGTTTGGCATGGTACCTGCAGAAAGTGTGGGTTTTCAAATGTATATCCAAATATATGATCCACTCATTCTTATGAGACGGTCTTTGTCACTGCCCGCTTTGCTTGTGTCCCATGCCACGGAGAAGCAGCAATGTTTGGCATGGTACCTGCAGAAAGTGTGGGTTTCAAATGTATATCCAAATATATGATCCACTCATTCTTATGAGACGGTCTTTGTCACTGCCCGCTTTGCTTGTGTCCCATGCCACGGAGAAGCAGCAATGTTTGGCATGGTACCTGCAGAAAGTGTGGGTTTTCAAATGTATATCCAAATATATGATCCACTCATTCTTATGAGACGGTCTTTGTCACTGCCCGCTTTGCTTGTGTCCCATGCCACGGAGAAGCAGCAATGTTTGGCATGGTACCTGCAGAAAGTGTGGGTTTTCAAATGTATATCCAAATATATGATCCACTCATTCTTATGAGACGGTCTTTGTCACTGCCCCGCTTTGCTTGTGTCCCATGCCACGGAGAAGCAGCAATGTTTGGCATGGTACCTGCAGAAAGTGTGGGTTTTCAAATGTATATCCAAATATATGATCCACTCATTCTTATGAGACGGTCTTTGTCACTGCCCGCTTTGCTTGTGTCCCATGCCACGGAGAAGCAGCAATGTTTGGCATGGTACCTGCAGAAAGTGTGGGTTTTCAAATGTATATCCAAATATATGATCCACTCATTCTTATGAGACGGTCTTTGTCACTGCCCGCTTTGCTTGTGTCCCATGCCACGGAGAAGCAGCAATGTTTGGCATGGTACCTGCAGAAAGTGTGGGTTTTCAAATGTATATCCAAATATATGATCCACTCATTCTTATGAGACGGTCTTTGTCACTGCCCGCTTTGCTTGTGTCCCATGCCACGGAGAAGCAGCAATGTTTGGCATGGTACCTGCAGAAAGTGTGGGTTTTCAAATGTATATCCAAATATATGATCCACTCATTCTTATGAGACGGTCTTTGTCACTGCCCGCTTTGCTTGTGTCCCATGCCACGGAGAAGCAGCAATGTTTGGCATGGTACCTGCAGAAAGTGTGGGTTTTCAAATGTATATCCAAATATATGATCCACTCATTCTTATGAGACGGTCTTTGTCACTGCCCGCTTTGCTTGTGTCCCATGCCACGGAGAAGCAGCAATGTTTGGCATGGTACCTGCAGAAAGTGTGGGTTTTCAAATGTATATCCAAATATATGATCCACTCATTCTTATGAGACGGTCTTTGTCACTGCCCGCTTTGCTTGTGTCCCATGCCACGGAGAAGCAGCAATGTTTGGCATGGTACCTGCAGAAAGTGTGGGTTTTCAAATGTATATCCAAATATATGATCCACTCATTCTTATGAGACGGTCTTTGTCACTGCCCGCTTTGCTTGTGTCCCATGCCACGGAAGAAGCAGCAATGTTTGGCATGGTACCTGCAGAAAGTGTGGGTTTTCAAATGTATATCCAAATATATGATCCACTCATTCTTATGAGACGGTCTTTGTCACTGCCCGCTTTGCTTGTGTCCCATGCCACGGAGAAGCAGCAATGTTGGCATGGTACCTGCAGAAAGTGTGGGTTTTCAAATGTATATCCAAATATATGATCCACTCATTCTTATGAGACGGTCTTTGTCACTGCCCGCTTTGCTTGTGTCCCATGCCACGGAGAAGCAGCAATGTTTGGCATGGTACCTGCAGAAAGTGTGGGTTTTCAAATGTATATCCAAATATATGATCCACTCATTCTTATGAGACGGTCTTTGTCACTGCCCGCTTTGCTTGTGTCCCATGCCACGGAGAAGCAGCAATGTTTGGCATGGTACCTGCAGAAAGTGTGGGTTTTCAAATGTATATCCAAATATATGATCCACTCATTCTTATGAGACGGTCTTTGTCACTGCCCGCTTTGCTTGTGTCCCATGCCACGGAGAAGCAGCAATGTTTGGCATGGTACCTGCAGAAAGTGTGGGTTTTCAAATGTATATCCAAATATATGATCCACTCATTCTTATGAGACGGTCTTTGTCACTGCCCGCTTTGCTTGTGTCCCATGCCACGGAGAAGCAGCAATGTTTGGCATGGTACCTGCAGAAAGTGTGGGTTTTCAAATGTATATCCAAATATATGATCCACTCATTCTTATGAGACGGTCTTTGTCACTGCCCGCTTTGCTTGTGTCCCATGCCACGGAGAAGCAGCAATGTTTGGCATGGTACCTGCAGAAAGTGTGGGTTTTCAAATGTATATCCAAATATATGATCCACTCATTCTTATGAGACGGTCTTTGTCACTGCCCGCTTTGCTTGTGTCCCATGCCACGGAGAAGCAGCAATGTTTGGCATGGTACCTGCAGAAAGTGTGGGTTTTCAAATGTATATCCAAATATATGATCCACTCATTCTTATGAGACGGTCTTTGTCACTGCCCGCTTTGCTTGTGTCCCATGCCACGGAGAAGCAGCAATGTTTGGCATGGTACCTGCAGAAAGTGTGGGTTTTCAAATGTATATCCAAATATATGATCCACTCATTCTTATGAGACGGTCTTTGTCACTGCCCGCTTTGCTTGTGTCCCATGCCACGGAGAAGCAGCAATGTTTGGCATGGTACCTGCAGAAAGTGTGGGTTTTCAAATGTATATCCAAATATATGATCCACTCATTCTTATGAGACGGTCTTTGTCACTGCCCGCTTTGCTTGTGTCCCATGCCACGGAGAAGCAGCAATGTTTGGCATGGTACCTGCAGAAAGTGTGGGTTTTCAAATGTATATCCAAATATATGATCCACTCATTCTTATGAGACGGTCTTTGTCACTGCCCGCTTTGCTTGTGTCCCATGCCACGGAGAAGCAGCAATGTTTGGCATGGTACCTGCAGAAAGTGTGGGTTTTCAAAATTGTAAATGTAATTTTCAAGTTCCAAATTTCAAATTCTTGAATTTCAACGCCTTCACCCACAACATCTACACCCATCACCACACACCCACCATCCACACCCAGTGGGTTCACCTTCAACCCACATTCAATCATTCGAAGGGATGTGCTTTTTGTCAATGTCGTCTTTGCTTGTGTCCCAAGCAACGGAGAAGCGGCCACATTTGGGATGGTACCTGCAGGGAGTGCAGGTTTTCAAATTCAAATTTCAAATATCAAATTTCAAACTTTTGTAATGGCACATTTGACATGGTACATGCAGAAAGTGTGGGTTTTCAAATGTTTAATCCACTCATTCCTATGAGACCATCTTTTTCCGTATATTTTTCCGTATATCTTTCCGTATATCTTTCCGTATATCTTTCCGTATATCTTTCCGTACATCTTTCCGTATATAGTATACATGCTTGAGGTGACTACTGCTAGCTCCGGCTTACGCAGTGGTGTCCATAACTTCACGTCCTGAGAGTGGCACATTACTCGGATGTAACAATTTCAATTTCAATTTCAATTTCAATATGCTTGAGTCCCATGCAACAATGAAGCTGCAACGGTATGTTACAGTCCAGGGGTAGGCCAAATAGGCTAAAGGGACTTGCCCAACCGTAATAGATAGGGCTAACAAAAAAAAGGATTGATGAAGTGAACCCCAAACAATGACATGCAACCTGCAAGAAGAGAAGGTTTTCAAATTTCAATTTTCAAACTCTGCAAGAAGCCAAGGCCGCAATTTCTTTTGGGGGCTACACTTTACCTGAATAGTGCTACCATGGCGCTTGACAGCTAACGGGAACACTAAAGCGCACCCGTAAGGATTCAAACCCCGCACCTTCTTGCTTCAACGAGCGCTACCATTGAGCCATTCGTTGAAACGGAATTTTATTTGTTTGTTTGTTTGTTTATTTGTTTGTTTGTTTGTTTGTTTGTTTGTTTGTTTGTTTAGAATTACTCATGTAACCATGCATTTCTAATGCCTGACATATGTTACACACCTGTTTAACGGCGCAGGGTAGGGACAGAGATGTTTGAACACACTCCACCACACCACCACCACCACAACCCCACCAAACTACCACCATCACACCAGCACCACCACACCACCACCACCACACCAGCACCACAACCGCGCCACACCGCCAGCCTGAAAGTTAAATATATAATGTTGAGGTCGCAGTTCCTTACCAACTTCAACCCTCCCTTTCCCTGTCCTTGGGCCAAACCTGAAGCTAGCTAGAGTGTCTGGAAGCTATGTTACATAAAGGGTTTTCAAATGCAGCTGAAAGTTTGGGGATTGGCCCAGTGGCTGGCTAATGGAGCTGACTGGAAGCTACCACGCTAGCTCCAAAAAGAAATAATAGTGAGTGTTTTCAGAATGTCACACTGTTTCATCCTGGAGTCCCCCCCCCCACACACCCCCTCCCCAACCAATCCCACCCACCCCAACCCCTCCCCAACCACCCACCTGCACACACACACACATTTCATGCACCAAGCTCTGCACACCACACACCGCGCACCAAACACCACACACTATGCACTACAGACCCCACACCTCATACCATGCACCATGCACCCTGCCCCACACACCACACCTCACACACCATGGACCAAACTTCACACACAATTCAACACACACCACTCCATGCAACATACACCATATCCCCCCCCCCCCCACACACACACACACACACACACACACACACAAACACAAGCACACCACACGGCCACACTCCCACATCATGAACCCACACCAACCTGTACACCTCAGGCCATTCTAAGCCCGCCTGCTTGCCCCGGAGGACGAGCTCCTCATCGCTCACGCTCGTCCACTCCCGCACCACCGCCCCTCGCGGCATGGCGCATGCCACTTGGCTCCAGTGGTTGAACATGCGCCTCGCCTGGTGCTGGGACCCCTCCACGTCGGGCTCCCACGCATGAATTCGGGTCCACGAGAGCAGCAGCAGCAGGGCTGAGCAACAAATCGAGCTTCTGGGACGTTCCATGCGTCGAGGCCACGCACCTGCCCCCATCTGTGCACTTAGCGGCCCGAGGCTGATCTCTCGAGACTCCCTCAAGCCAAGCTGATTGTGGGCTATGAAATTAGTCACACAGGAATCTGGTTGTAAGACAATTATTTTGAATGTTGTTGTTAGTGGCGAAGAAGGCGAACGGCCTTCACGGCTGGAGCCATGTGAACAAGAAAGAAAGAAAGAAAGAAGTTCGCTAAATCGAGCTCAAGTCGGTGGCGTGGACAGATATTGGTCACATTACTGTGGGTCTCCTCTACTTTCCCTATCTGTCCGTTTGTTTGTTAAAATTAAAGTATGTTTGAATGGCTGCTACTCCGCTCTACTGCTGTCTGTGTAACGCCACAGCCGCATAGCGCACAAGGGCAGGTGACATTTAACCCATAGATCTGGGCCGATCTGGGGCGGGGGCGGGCGGGGAGAGGGGCCGGGGCCTGGGCCGGGGTAGCTCCCCGGGTAGCTCCGGGCAGCCCCCCCCCCCCCCCCCCCCCCCCCCCCCGGGCCTAAGCCGAGTTCTTTCTTGAGTCACTGCGGGGCGGAGACGCGCCTACAAGTAAACCTAGGGGCTCTCTTTAGTTTGATCGCGGCGCGGATGAAATTATCGCATCGTGTGGAAAGTTTGACGACTCGCCTTGCGAAATTTCAGAAACCAGAACAAGAGCTTGTGGACAATGGAAGGAACGCGCGTTGGAGTTGAACACCTTGCCCCACCACCACCTCACCCCTCGCCCATCACATGTGGCAGGGCTGTTCGGTGCACTTCTCTCGAGCAAAGCTTGCCCCTCGCCTCTTTATCCCCACCCCACCGATACCACCACCACCACCACCACCTCCAGAGTAAGCTGTCGACCAGGATCTGAAATGCAGATGTTGCCGCAGTTGCAGCCCAGCTGCAACAGGATCAGCAGCAGCAGCAGCAGTTTCAGCCACAACTTACAACAGGGAGAGAGTTCAATAGGAAGAGGTGAGAGTTGCAGCTGCAACAGGATCAGCAGCAGCAGTAGCAGTTGTGTCCATAATTTGAGGTGTGAGGGGGGCAGACGTGCAGTAGTGATGCTGATGGTTACATTATCCTGGTGCCATCTTGGGCTCCGAATGTTTCCGCAGCCAGTTCAGGTCGAGGGAGACTTGTGGGGATGGCATCATGAACGAGAGGAAAACGTAGCCCGTGTACTAGCAGGGTTTTGTGTGTGTGTGTGTGTGTGGTGGTGGTGGTGGGTGGGTGGGTGGGTGGGTGTGGGTGGGGTGGTGGGGGGGGGCTCAGTGTGAAGGATTATTCTTGGAAGCAAGAAGGTGGCAACGATGACCGTCAAGTGATGACGCTTCAGTCAGCTCCATCGTTGCCACCTGTCGTCCCGTTGCCGAAACTTCCCTCCAACTTTCCGCGTCAGTGGCGACGCTGCATAGGACTCGTTTCAATTGCACAACAAGGGAGACTGTCATATACTACATCATCCCAAGTTCATGTTGTTGCGTCCTTTGAAAGTGATAGCCAACAAGATTGAAAAGGTGTGTGTAAGAAAATAAAGGAATGCCATTCATGCGAGGGCTTAAATAGGGCTGTCCCTTAGGGTGTATAAGGTTTGGCCCTATTAATGTTTCATTTTGTATATCCCATGTGGAGAAGGGTCCATCCCCTTGTATATATATAGGGAACATCAAAATGATATCATATGATGCCGGGAGTCTGACCAGGCTGAAGGTACTATTCATATACAATATCATACGGTGCAGTTTGAATGAAATATACTCAACTTTGGTCAACATGATATGATATGCCGGCTCCTCTTTCTCTCTCTATATATATGGGTTGCAATTAGCACTGTAGCACAAACTCAGGGCCTCTGTTGGTAAAACGATTGTCGGGGTTCAGTTCATCAGTACTTTTTCTGTTTAGCCCCTCCTGATATCATGGTTGGGCAAGTTGTTTTAGCCCATTTAAAGTTAATCTATCAGAGAGGGGGGGGACAAGAATAAAGTTGGCAGACGGCATGTTTGGAAGTTGTTATTTTCACCCTTGACCCCCCCACCCCCCTTTGAGGCCTCATATCTGAACACCCAGAAATCACTCACATCATGAGCTAGATGAGCCTTTTACAGATGGTCAAGGTACTGATGGGACCAGACGCAATATTGCTCCTTGCTGTTGCCTTGTAAAGCCTTGCATATTGTACACTCTACCGGCCTGTTGGTTGATGGTGCACCTCTGGATTGTTTGGAGATGGAACCGTAAAGCAAGTTGTTGTTGGTGTACAGGCACTGTGACTCAATTGTCGTGCTGCCGCCACTGCCTTCGAGAAGTTTCACTGGGCTTGCACCATGGCTCCTAATCAGTGATTAGTAACCACGCCACAAAAACCACAAGACTCATCCGCCGTAGGAGTTACCCCACATACAGCTCCACAGTCTCATCTGAGCATGTGCATGGCAACATGTTGCCTCATGTCGGTCAGCATGCCCTTGCTGCCACACGCTTGCTCATTCACTCCACACAGAACACGGCATGCCTGCATGGTGTCTCTCAGAGTTGAAGATACTTGGGTTGGTTGTGCTTGGCTGCTGCTAGCCATTATTGGAGCCCCATTGCACAGCAGTCTGCCCTTATGTGTGCCGGTATCACCACCACAATAGGGGAAGGTGGCTGACACTCAATGTCTCAATAGCGTTCTCTTCAATAGCAAATGGACGGCGCAGGGATAGTTATCTAAAATATTAGTTGCCCCTTCCAGCCTGGAGGTACCTTTCAGGCCACACAATAACTACACCCTGGGTGTAACTTACTAACAACTGCAGATTCGCACTCCTCTGGTCGAGACCTTCTCAATGGTGTACCTCACGCTCAGAAATAGACACCGGCAAGTAACTAAGTACAAATACAGTTGGCAGAACAGTCAGCCCCCCTGCCCCCCCCCCCCCCCCCCCTATCTCGGCCCACTTACAATACAAAATAAACAAACAAATTTACTACGGCACCCATGTTACAGGGCTCTATTCGCCACAGAACTGAAACCGTGAGTATTTAATAGCCTGCCCAGTGAACACTCCATTTCTCACTCGAGCTTCACTGGCACCTCGCGTTTGTTGAAGCTACTAGGTGGTGTCGTTACCCCGCTGCAGCGTCTCGCAGCAGCTTCTCCTCGACCTTGATCCTTGAGTCTTTGACTGGCTCGTCGCATTTGTTGAAGTGAGATCTCATCGCCTCAGAAGCAGCTGTTTAGTGCTGTCAACCAGCTTGTCGTTCCTTCGTTTGATGACCCTGCCGCCTTCGGCGAGGAGGAGTACGACGACGAGTTTGTGACTGACTCTGAGGCGGAGTCTGGTGTAGATAAGGATGATGATGATGAGCTGAGTGAGCTCAGCAATGAGAGTGATGAGTCTGACTGGGACCCCGTCTCGGATGACGATGAAGACATTGCTGGCATGCCTCCCCTGATGAATGACGATGAAGCGGACCCTTTCCTTGAGGGACTGTAGATGCTGCAGCTTATTCCAAGTAGTAGCTGTCTAGGAATTATTTTGTCTAAATAAATAAACTTCTGATGTGAATGCCAGATCTATTCCCAAGCTGGTGACATGTTCATGACCAGGTTTTTCAGCTATGCTTTATGAAAGTTGACTGTAATGTGGCCTGCCAGTCAAGTTAAATTAAGATGACGAAGCAGCTTAGCCATATATGAATTGGGGCTGCTGTTAGGCACATTTTACTGTTTGGCTATAATTGGATAGTTACAGGGGTTGCACCCAACCCAAGGCTCCAAGTTGCTGATTCTAGTGATCTTTATATCTCATATTGCAACACTCAACTGCGTTTATTTTTGAAAAAATGCCCCCAAACTGCGCCCTAGAAGTGGGGGGGAAAACGGAAGGTACAAAACAAAAGTGCTGTCAAAACCGGAGCTTTTTTGAAAGAAACAAACGAAAGTGCCGTATTCAAAAATGGCCTAAAAGTGGGCCGGAAGGGTAAAAACAGAGTTCCGGTGTGGCCAACCACTCTCAGGAAGGCCATTATCCTACCCTGCCCATGTATATCCTGCCCACAGACTGTGTGCAGCCTGAGAGACAGTAAGGCCCAGGGGGTGAGGTCGTGTGAGTCAGGTAGCAATGGCAGCCTCCTTGCCTCCTTGGTGAAAGATGCACAACCAGGTGCTTACTTATCCGTACAATTTAATACCAGTATTTGGGGAGCAAAAATCAATATAGCACGATTATTACGCACCACTTTTTCATATATTACACATTAGTGATTGCCCCTGGTGTCCCTTATTGCCCCTGATGCCCCTGAGGTCCCTAGATTGAGTCCACAGGACAATAGGGAAACGACAGGTGAAAAGACCGCTTCTATAGTCCGCAACCCTGAGATCCGTACGCGAAAAAGTGCCCTACGAGGTAATCCGCCCCCGACGAGAATCGATCACGCGTCGCGGACAGAGCTCATCGTAGGGGGGGGGGGGGGGGGTACAACTGGGACAGGGTTGGTCGGAAGGTCCCCCAGCTCTGCTGCCTGCGACGCAACCGATTTTAGAACCTGCGTCGAGACGCAACCAATTTCCCAGCCTTCGTCCTGAGACCCAACCGACCCGTAACATACGCATAACCGACCCATAGCCTGCGTCCTGCGACGCAACCAACCAACTGAAGCTGCGTCTCAGGACGCAACGGACCCTAGCCACGTTGCGTCTGCGACGGAAGACGCAGCGTCCTGAACAATCCTGGACTGGGACACAAGGCCTGTGGGCTGTGGCACGGCTCTGGTACCGACTTAAGTGTTATAGCCATTCATTATAACAAGATAAGATAAGAAACTACGACAGTGGGACGCGGCACCGTAGCACAGTGTGCCGTAACACGTAGCACTGATGAGTCACTACAATAATTCAGCGGATGATTTGGTTTTGTTTTTTCGAAACTCTTCGTAGTTTGTAGTTCATAGTTCGTACCTCAAACTTGAATTTTTGCCCGATAATTCTGGCACTCTGGCCAGAGAATCGAGAATTCTGAGAATTGTCGGAACTTGGGCCTGAAAACGAACTACGAATTACGAGACCCAAATCGAAATCATCCGCTGAACGGCAATAACAGCCCTGAGATCCGCCTGTGATCGCCCGAGATGTTGTTTGGGAGGCGAAGTGGAGACAGAGCAGACCTGAGCTGATCGCTTTACAATGTTGCTTACATGAAAAGGAAACTCAGACTCTATTTACATATCACAGCTTGCTATGGTATCAGGTGCTACGAAGCTGCACAACTGTAGCAGATAGAGGAACAAAGCAAAACAATAGCGCTGTCGAAGATAACAAACTCTTAGCAGCTCAATCCTGGGGAAACGATACCCAGGGTTGGGAGAACATTCATGGGCCAGTGTGAAGGTTTCATGGATTTTGATGCTTAGATTTTGCCCCCATCAACAGGGGGGACGCGGTATCTTCGGTTTCTTCACGTGAAACAACCCGCCCCCGCCCCCGCTGCCCGGCGGTACAAGCGCGAACCCCTGGCCGAACCTAGCATACCTTGTTCGAAGCTACACCTAATTTAGATTCAAAATTGCTCACCTTGCGGTGCTGGCTCGAACGTCAATTCCTGGCTGGAGTCCGGGTTGGACCTGAAACTCTGCATTTCGCAAGAGAGGACCTGATTTTGCATTCGTGTTTTACTGAGATTTGGTTTCGGAAAGGCCATCTCCGCTTTAGCGGGCTTTCGCTTTAGCCAATAACCTTAGGGTGCTCTAGCCTGTGAGCAGCAAGTGAAATGGTGCTGCTTCTACGGCGCTGTCTAATAGTTGGCCACCCCCTTTGGTATATCACCGCATCTTCCTCGCTCTCGCTATCCTAAAGCCGAAGTGGTAAGTAGCAGGCAGCCGGCTACAAGATGCGCATGTAGATCAGTTTGCAGAGACCACCATCCCTAACACCTCACTCCTATATATCCAGCAGTAGGTGCGAGTTATCCCGTCTGTCCTTCCCAATTCCGCCTCCGATCCAAAGCCCAAATGTCCATCGGATCACCTCCCCCTCCCCCTGCCCCTGCCCTTCCCATTTCCCCAGCCACTTCAGGAAAAACCACATCCCATTCCACCTCACTCCACCCTTCATACTGCCTCAGAGATCGAGCTCCACCTCTACACAACATGAGAACGCTGTTCGAATTCTCCTGCCTGCTGGTGGCAGCTGCGCTGCTGCACAGCGCTTCTGCTCATGTTTTGTCCCCCCATCCTGCGTACTCTCCACTCCGCCCTTCCCAATCGGTCATCAGCGATGGCCCATGCTACATTACAATGCTGGTGAGTGGTGGTGCTGTTAACGCATCCGAGAGGAACTGGTTGGGTCGGGGATGGGGACGGGGACAAGGACTTAGCTAGTCCACCCGGGCCTGGGCCCGCCTGGGCCTGCTTGCCAGACCTGAAGCGACCCATAGGCGGTCACGTAGGCGAAGAAGAATGATAAGAATAATTGTTACTTGGTTCTGCTAGTTGTCAGGCGTCTAACCGTGTGCACTGCGTCTAACCGTGCTGTACCCACGGAAATCAGGGAGCATAACCACCAGGGTCTGGCAATTCAGCTTTAGGCGACATGATGGATGCACAATTTGATGGTGATTGATCGATTCCCTGGCTCGATCTGTGCCCTGTTGATCTCGCGGCAGTCACTTACGTACGATCGTGTAGCCTCGGAACTTCCGGGCAGCTTTCGCCACAGACCATGGCAGGATGCGAACATACGATGTGAACTCCGGAAATCGCTTTGCGTTCTCTTTTGTTATTCACGGAGACATCGGAAAAGAAAGAAGCAGTTTGGGGCCGGAGCTTACCTCCATGGCTTACCCCCCCCCCCCCGATCAGGGTTCGACCCCAGGCCCCGACCCCAGCCCCCAGGCTGCCCCGAGTAGCGTCCGAACCTCCCTGGGGTGGTGCGAACAATTCAAGCGGTTAGCTCGCGTGGGTATTGCTTTCAATGGTGTCTTCTTTCCATTCCGTGCTCTACTCCAGGGTATCTATTTGCTTCCGTAGCGAAATCTCGCCTGGCGACGACTATTAGATCGGGCGCCAAAGCGGTTACTCGAGTGACGCGAGATCCTTTCGTACCCAGGGTTGTGTAGTACTGATACGGGTACGGATACGGATACGGATACGGTACAGTACGGATTTTAGAAGTGAGTACGGTTTTAGTACTGTACGGTTTTTAGTATCATAACTTTCCCTGACCTTGCAACTTGTTGATTTGCTAATTAGGCCTCGGTTTGCTTGGAAACATGTAGAGGGCATTCCGTGCTTTTCAGTGTTATGCTGATCATGTCAAAATTTGCAGGCAGCAAAAAGTTATGCCACATTGTATCATGCATCTGAATGTGCAAGAGTGTCGTGAGTACACGCCGTAGGCATACTTAATTTTCAGGAAAACGAGTACGGTACGGATTTTAGGTGCGTAGTGGCCATACTAAACAACCCTGTTCGAAACCGAGCCCCCCCCCCCCCTGGTGACACTATTTCCCTCATATTCCTTCTCTGCAAGCTGCTGTTGGCCTTATTTCCCTTGTTTCCTAACTTGTATCCTTATTTCCCTTATTTCCCTTATTTCCTAACTTGCATGCTTATTTCCTAACTTTTAACCTATCTTCCTAACTTGCATGCTTATTTCCCTTATTTCCCTTGTTTCCTAACTTGCATGCTGTGTTCATCCAGGAGCCTGAACACAAACCTTAACCTAAAGCGTTTTCCCCTTGTTTCCTAACTTGCACGCTGTTTTCATCCAGGAGCCTGAACACAAACCTGAACCGAAACCGTATTTCCCTTGTTTCCGAACATGCATGCTGTTATTGATCCAGAGTTCCTCCTCTGCCTGTTGCTGTAGGTTGCAGTAACTTAACTTCCCCCGGTAAATGTCAACATGTTTTTTTTACTGCCGAAGACGGCGAGCAGCCAAATTGCTGGCTATGTAACCAAGTTCAAGTCCAACTTAGCTCCCCCCTGCCCGTCCAATGCATTTGCTATTGTTGATTTAGCGCCCCTTTTGTGGCTCATCTTTAAGGAGCCGCAATATGAAATCATACGATATCATACTCGCCTTTGGTCTGCATCATACAATATGCCGGTCCCTACTCATTTGCATGCTGCGGTTGACTCAATTTCCTGCTTTCCGTCCAACGTGCATGCTTGCTGCTGTTGCCCTGATTTTTCTCCAGTGCCCCAAACATGTGCCTTTGCTGACCTCCCGACCCCTGACCCCTGACCTCTGACCCCTGACCCCTGACCTCTGACCCCTGACCCCTGACCCCCAACCCCCAACCCTCGACTCCAGAACCCTGAACCCCGAACTCCCTCCCGATGGCCCCAGGACCTCCGTCGGTAAAACAATTTGTGGGGCCCAATTCGTCACTGCTTGATTTTGCTTTACCCCCTCCTCCTGGGGGGTGTGAGCCCCCAGGTTCACCCCATTGTTCGTTTGTCCAACCGACCAAAAAATTGATGCCTGACACGCCAGCCTACTGTCACATAACTAGGGAACGGTAATATGATATCATATGATATCGTGTCATCATTTGATATCATATGATGCCGGAAGTCTGACTAGTCCACAGTTACCATTTAAATACAATCATATGATGCAATTTGCATGATAGCATATGATACCATATGATATCATACTCACATTTGGCCATCATCATATGATATGCTGATCCCTACTCATAACTAACTCGCTTCGGTCAGCTCTATCGTTGCCTCCTGTCGTTCCGTTGCTGATATCCTCCCCCTTTGCCCCTCCTGATATCGAGCTTGGGCAAGTCCTTTTAGCCTATTGGGCTACCCCTGGACATACTCACACACTGTCACTCTCCTGGCAAGCGCAGATGTCAAATAAGATTGAGGATGCACTGACCTCCGATAGCCTGTGTGAATCCTCCGTGGATTCCCTTGCAGACGACTAAAGTCCCACACCCACTCAAACACCCACACCCCACACCCACACCCACACCCACACCCACACCCACACCCACACCCACACCCACACCCACACCCACACCCACAACCACACCCACACCCACACCCACACCCACACCCACACCCACACCCACACCCACACCCACACCCACACCCACACCCACACCCACACCCACACCCACACCCACACCCACATTACCCCCCCATGAAATTAAAGAAATTAACCCACACCCACCCAGAAATCATTACACACCCGACCCCATACCCACGCCCACCCATCCCAAGGTTTGTGGAGGTCTGAAAATAGTGTGGGCACCCATTTCGTGCTTCCCAGTGTTTTTTCTCCCGCGGCGGCGCGCACCGCTAAATTGCGCGTTTGCATAAAGGTTGTGTATAACAATACTAATAATACTAACCATATCTCGTACTACTACTAATAAAAATACTAATACTTTCATTAATTACTGAGTAATCATAATAATAATAGTACTATAGTAGTATAAATAAACTACAGTATAAAAACCCTACAACTTAAACCTAACCAAGAAACCCTAAATAATCCCTAAACAATAATGTCTCAGTCTGCTTCTCAGTTGCAGTCTCAATATGTCAGTCTGCTTCTCTATCTGTCACAGTCTCAGTGTCTCAGTCTGCTTCTCTATCTGTCACAGTCTCAGTGTCTCAGTCTGCTTCTCTATCTGTCTCGGTCTCAATGTCTCAGTCGACTTCTTAGTCTCAGTGTCTCAGTGTATCAGTCTGCTTCTCTATCTGTCTCAGTCTCAGTGTCTATCTCTGTGTGTCAGTCTGTTTCTATCTCTGTGTATCAGTCTGTATCTCAGTCTCTGTGCCTCTGTCTTTGTGTATCAGCCTCTGTGTGTCAGTCTGCTTCTCTATCTGTCTCAGTCTCAGTGACTCAGTCTGTATCTCGGTCTCTGTGCCTCTGTCTTTGTGTCTCAGCCTCTGTGTCTCCGTCTCTGTGCCTCTGTCTTTGTGTCTCAGCCTCTGTGTCTCCGTCTCTGTGCCTCTGTCTTTGTGTCTCAGCCTCTGTGTCTCCGTCTCTGTGCCTCTGTCTTTGTGTCTCAGCCTCTGTGTCTCAGTCTGCTTCTCTATCTGTCTCAGTCTCAGTGTCTCGGTCTGCTTCTCTGTGTCTCAGTCTCAGTATCTCAGTCTACTTCTCTGTCTGTCTCAGTCTCAGTGTCTCCGTCTGCTTTTCTGTGACTCAGTCTCAGTGTCTCAGTCTCCTTCTCTATCTCCATCAGTTTCTGCCTCAGTGTCTCAGTTTGCTTCTCTGTTGCTGTTTCAGTGTCTCAGTCTGCTACTCTTATCTCAGTCTCAGTGTCTCAGTCTGCTTATCTGTCTCTACTTTCTCAGTCTAAGTATCTCAGTCTGCTTCTCTATCTGGATCAGTCTCAGTCCTCATTTTACTTCTCTGTCTCTGTCTCTGTCTCTGTGTCTCATTCTACTTCTCTATCTCTATCTGTCTCTGTCTCAGTTTCTCAGTCTTCTTCTATGTCTCTGTCTCACTGTCTCAGTCTATTTCTATGTCTCTGTCTCAGTGTCTCAGTCTGCTTTTCTATCTGTCTCAGTCTCATTGTCTTAGTCTGCTTCTCTGTTCCCAACTGAGTGTTTCAGTCTGCATCTCAGTCCCAGTCTCAGTATCTTGTCTGCTTCTCTATCTGTCTCAGTATCAGTGTCTCAGTCTGCTTCTCTGTCTATGTCTCAGTGATTCAGTCTGCTTCTCTATCTGTCTCAGTCTCAGTGTCTCAGCCTGCTTCTCTGTCTCAGTCTCAGTCTCAGTCCCAGTGTCCCAGTCTGCGTCTCTGTCTAGTCCCAATCCCCGCACCCACTCAAACTCCCACACCCCACACCCACACCCACACCCACATCCCCTCCCCATGAGCGCAGATGTCAAACAAGATGGAGAATGAGATGGTCCCCGAGAGCCTGTGTGAGTCATCTGTGGATGCCCTTGCAGATAATTGTAGTTCCACACCCCACACCCACTCAAACACCCACACCCACATCCACACACCCACACGCCCACACCACTCACATCCCCTCCTCATGAGCGCAGATGTCAAACAAGATGGAGAACGTGAATATCTCCGAGGCCCTGTGTGAATCCTCAATGCTGGCCCTCATCCCTATTGCCAAAGAAGCTGGCCTGGAGATTGACTTCACATGCGAGTACTCAAACCCCAACCCTAATAATATTAGTGGATCCGCCCCCACCCATGGTGGACTGATGAACGACTACTTTGGTACATTCATCGTCACTTCTTCCGAGGTGAGTTTTTTAAATACATATCTTCAGGGGCCACATATTAAGTCACATATTAAGTCACATATTAAGTCACATATTAAGTCACATATTATTTTTGATTTTTTAAACTTCAAATTACATTTATGGCATTTCGATTTGAATAGTCTTTTTAAAGGCATACTTTTTATATTAGTAAGGTACATAATGATTATTTAATCCAATAAAGCAACCGAGAATTACTAAAAAAATCTGGGAGGAACCTGCCCCCGCCCATGATGGACTGTTGAACGAGTGCTTTGGTGTTATCAACGTCACCTCTGCTGCGAGGTGATCTTTAATATATCTGAAGTCTCAGCTAAAGTCACATATTACATTTAATATGTGTAAACTTAATATTATACAAATTCGAGTTTAAATTTGTATAGTCTTAGGAGTTTTTTTCTTTTTATATTAAGATAGAATGCTTTCTTATTACGGTATATTCAGATATGATGTTTAATTTTTAAATTGACATAGAATGTTTACTTTTTATATTCAGATATAATATTTCGATGTATATTAAGATATCGTGTTTATTTTTATATTAGATAAAATGTTTACTTTTTATATTCAGATATAATGTTTACTTTTTATTTGAAGATACAACGTTTACTTTTTATATTCAGGTAAGGTCAGATAGAATGTTTACCTAACGGAGGCCAGATTTTTAAATCTCAAGGGGCCACTCCTTGAAAGCGTGCCCCGTTTTATAATTGGGGTGTATGGGCCACCCGGGGCCACTCCGAGGGGGATGCCCTCCAAATTTAATTTGAAAGGGTACTCTAATTATTTCCCCACCTGCATGGTGGACTAATAATTGACAACTTCGGTTTGTTCATCGTCACCTCTGCCTAGGCAGTGATTTGTTTTTCAAATCTGAAAGTGGGGTTTTTCTAGCTTTTTGGTTCTAGGCATCCTCCAGGGACAGCGTTTTAGTGGTTTTTGTAGCTTTTGTAGCTTTGGGGGGCCATTTGGGGCAACAACAAAAAACTGCATGGTGGACTAATGAATTACAACTTCAGTGTGATCAACGTCACCTCTGCCGAGGTGGGCGTATCCAGTATTTTCCACCTTAACATAGTAACTTTTAAAAACTCTATGAGTGACTCTATTTGAGTAGATAAAGTTCCTGGTTTATTAAAATATAGAAAATGGTGTGATCAACATCACCTCTGCCGAGGTGGGCGTATCCAGCATTTTCTACCTTTTTCATAAAAAAAATTAAAGCTCTATAAGTGACTCCATTTGAGTAGATAAAGTTCCTGGTTTATTAAAATATAGGAAACGGTGTGACCTCTGCCAAGGTGGGCAAAACCAGTATTATTCACCTTTTCCAGCCTTTTCATGATTTGTTTTTTAAACTCTGTTAGTGACTCTAATTGAGTAAATAAAGGTCCTGGTTGGTCGGCCCCCTTAGGGGGACAGACCTATGCGATACTTACGCGATATCGTGCCGTTTTTTCAAATCTTCACATCTTCACATCTTCACATCTTAAAATTTCCCAAGAACGCTTGGGAGTTGCTGCACCTGCCTCCATGGAACTTCGGGAAGTCAGTGAGCTAATAAGTTCATTAGCCTTACAGGGCACCAAGTTGAATAATAATGCCATGCCATCCTACATTGATTCTTGACCCTCCCAATATTAAATTTAACGGATAAGTAAGCAACTGCTTGTGCATCCATCACCAAGGAGGCTGCCACTGCTACTTGACGAACATTACACCACCCCCGGGGCCGACCTCCAGGGGACCCGCCAGGGCCCCCTACTATTTATTAAAATATAGAAAATGGTGTGATCAACGCCACCTCTGCCAAGGTGGGCAAAACCAGTATTTTTCACCTTTTCCAGCCTTTTCATAACAACTTTTTTAAACTTTATGAGTGACTCTAATTGAGTAGATAAAGTTCCTGGTTGGTTAAAATCTAGAAAATGGTGTGATAAATGTCACCTCTGCCGATGTAAGCTTGGTGTTGCAGAATCAAATTGAATTGTTGCATGCTCCTTCAGCCATCCCTACACCGTTAACCCTAATCCCTTCATACTTTGACTGAGCATCCTATTCACCTGATTCATATGTTGACTATGCATACCATTCACCTGATTCATACTTTGACTATGCATACCATTCACCTGATTCATACTTTGACTATGCATACCATTCACCTGATTCATACTTTGACTATGCATACCATTCACCTGACTCATACTTTGACTATGCATACCATTCACCTGATTCATACTTTGACTATGCATACCATTCACCTGACTCATACTTTGACTGTGCATACTGTTCAAAAAAGTTGTCACATGAACAAGGCATGTGAGGCGTGACAACACACTACAACAAACTACACTACAACATCACAACACACTACAGCACACTACAACAAACACACACTTCATCACAACACACTACAGCACACACACACTTCAACATCACAACACACTACAGCACACACACTCTTCAACATCACAACACACTACAACACACACACTTCAACACACTACAACACACTGCAACACACACACTACAACACACTACAACACACTACAACACACACACTACAACACACTACAACACACTACAACACACTACAACACACACAACACATACAACACACACAACACACACAACACAACAAACACACTACAACACCACAATACACACGACAACATACTACAACACACTACAACACACCGCACCACACACACGACAACACACACACTGCAACACACACACAACAACACACACAATACACTACAACAAACTAAAACACACTACAACACACTGCAACACCACAACACGCTCACTACAACACAACACACACAACACAATAAACACACTACAACACCACAACACACACTACAACCCACTGCAACCCACTACAACACAACACAACACAACACAACACAACACAACACAACACAACACAACGCAACACAACACAACACAACACAACACAACACACTATACCACACCATACCACAGCACACTACACCACACACCACACACTACAACACACACACGCACACTACAGGTCTCCTTGGAGGGTCTGAAGGCTTTCTACGCCAAGGTGGAGGAGCATGCGATTGAAGTTTTCACCATCGGCAGCAACAATGATAATTACATGGCAGTTACATTCAAGGGACTCAAGGCCATCACATATGAGATCGAGTACCCTTCGGTTTGGAAGGTTAGTGCGAGGGGGGGGGTGGGGGGGGGTCATGTGTGTGTGTGGGGGGGGGTGGGGGGGGTGGGGGGGGGGTAGGGCATCACATATGAGATCAAGTACCCTTTTGTTTGGAAGATTAGTGCCAGGGGGGGGGGGGGGGGGGGGTCATGCGTGTGTGTGTGGGGGGGGGTGTGGGGTGGGGGGGTAGGGCATCACATATGAGTTCAAGTACCCTTCGGTTTGGAAGATTAGTGCCAGGGGGGGGGGGGGGGGGGGTCATGTGTGTGTGTGTGTGCGAGGGGGGGGGGGGGGGGGGGGGGGGGGGTGCATCACATATGAGATCAAGTACCCTTTGGTTTGGAAGGTTAGTGCCAGGGGGGGGGGGGGGGGGGGGCTTATGTTAGGCATGAGGTTGAGGGGGCCAGCCTGTTTGCTTGCACAGGGGCCAACCACCCAATAGCTGTCACACTTACCTTTCACCAAAATGATTGCTGTAGGTATCTTGCTGCGACGACCCTCCTATCGTCTTGACTGATAGCTGCAACGTGGCTAGCTACTCGTACGGAACGTGGGCCACTGGCTGCCCTACATGCACTGCTCCAGTGTCGCCTCCCACAGAGCCAATGGAGTCTGAGAGCCCATGCTACATTACAATGCTGGTGAGTGGTGCTGTTAGCTGGTGAGTGGTGCTGAAAGCTGGTGAGTGGTGTTATTAGCTGGTATGTGGTGCAACTGCATGCCAATGGAGTCTGAGAGCCCATGCTACATTACAATGCTGGTGAGTGGTGCTGTTAACTCATCCGAGAGGAACTGGTTGGGTCGGGGATGGGGATGGGGACAAGGACCCATTAAACAAGATGGAGAATGGGAACATCTCCAAGAGCTGGTGTGATACCTGTGTGGATGCCCTGGCAGATAATCCAAGTCCCAATCCCAACACCCACACCCGCACCCACACCCACCCCCACACCCACACACACACACCCACACACACACACACTCACACACACACACACACACACACACACACACATCCCCCCCCCCCCCCCCCCCCCCCCCTCCCCAATGAGCGCAGATGTCAGACAAGATGGAGAATGAGAATATCTCCAAGAGCTTGTGTGAATCCTCTATGACAGCCCTCACCAACATTGCCGATGAAGCTGACCTGGATATTGAGTTCACATGCGAGTACTCGAACCCCAAGCCTGATAACGTGGACGAAGCCACCCCCACTCATGGCGGACTGATGAACGACTACTTTGGTGTGTTCAACATCACCTCTTCCGAGGTGAGCCTTTTTAATATATATATTAAGTCACATATTACATTTGATTTTTGTAAACTTCACATTACATTTTGTAGCGTTTTAATGTTTACAGTCTTTAGAAAAGTTTACTTGTTTATATGAAGATATAGTGTTTATCTCATGTCTCATACTTGTTTATATTAAGATACAATGTTTAATTTTGATATTAACATAGGATGTTTACTTTTTATTATAAGATACAATCGAAATGGATGCAATTTTTTTGTATTATGATAGAATGTTTATTTTTTATATTGTGATAGAATATTTATTTTTTATATTATGATAGAATGTTTATTTTTTATATTGTGATAGAATGTTTATTTTTTATATTGTGATAGAATGTTTATTTTTTCCTCTGTGCTCGCCTGTTTTTTCTTTTTTCTATTGTCATAAGAAGGGTTTCATTGTTTCTGATTTGCGCCTAGTTTCTTTTTTATTTTCGGCTACGCCTCTTTCTTTATTCTCTTGTGCTCGCCTGTTTCTTTTTTTATCTGTGATAGAATGTTTATTTTCTATATTGTGATAGAATGTTTATTTTCTATATTGTGATAGAATGTTTACTTTTTATATTGTGATAGAATGTTTATTTTCTATATTGTGATAGAATGTTTACTTTTTATATTAAGATGTGATTTTTACTTCTTATCATAAAATGATAACAAACACACACTTCATCACAACACACGACAACACACACAATGCCAACAGCAACGACAAAAAACTGAAAACACACGACAAACACAAACACACAGCGGAAACACACGAAAAAACACACGAACACAACAACACAACCACAAAACGGACAACAGACGACAACGCACGGACAACCACCACACCACCACAACACACCACAACACACAATCAACACACCACAGAACACAACACAACAAATAACAAAACAGCACAAACACGCACAAGACAACACGCACACGTAAAACACAAACGAAAACACCACAGCGCGAAGACAAATACACATAACAAATATCCACACGGACAACACAGACAGCAACAAAAAAACACACACCTACAACACACGCAACACCACGACAACAAAGGACAAACAACACACACAAGAACAAGCACACACGATCAGCACACACTACAACACACACTACAACACACAAGACAACACCTAACAATACAAACCAAAATACATAAACACAATACAGCACCACAAAAACAAACAACGACGGGACACACCACAAACACACAAATAACAAACGAAAACGCCACGGCCGACAAACACCCAAACATCGACAACCACTCTACAACACACTACAACACACTCAACAACACACTCTACAACGCACTCAACATACTAAAACACATTTGACACACGTGCAATCACGCGACAACCACAATGACCAAAAAACACACTACAACAAAACACCACGGAACACACTTACAACACACACAACACAAACCAAAACTGACAAAAACACCATACAACAATACACTACAACACACACACACTACAACACACACTACCGGTCTCTCAAGAGGATCTGAAGCACTTCACCCACTAGCAACAAACTTACAAAACACACTACACACACCACTACAAAACAAACTGAAGGATCGTCGAGATCTGAAGGCTTTCTACGAGAAGGTGGAGGAGAGGAGCACTTCGATTTGAAGTTTTTCACCGAAAGCAGCAAACAATGGCATCCAGTACATGTCAGTTACATTCAAGGGGATCAAGGCCATCACATATGAGAAGACATCTTTGGTTTGGAAGGTTAGTGAGGGGGGGGGGGGGGGGGGGGGGGCGTTCGTGTGTGGTGTGTGGGTGTGTGAGTGTGTGTGTGTGTGAGTGTTGTGTAGTGGGTGTGTTGTGTTTGTGTTAGTTTGTGGGTGTATCTAGGGTGTGGGGGGGGGGGGGGGGGGCGTGCGGTGTGGTGTGAGTGGTGTGTGGTGTGCGTGTGTGGGGGGGGGGGTATGGGGGCGGGTGTAAGGAGGTAAGTGCCAGGGTGTGTGTGTGAGAGCATAACATACAGGAACTCAAAGCTATTGACTTGAGATCGACTACCCTAAGGGTTGGAAGTAAGTGCAAAGGGGGGTAGGGGCGGGGGGGGGGGGGGGAAGCTTATGTTGAGGCTGGGGAGACAGCACGTTGCTTACACTGGGGGCCCACCACCAACTAGCTTGCACACTGACCTCTCAAAACAATGATTGCTGTAGGTATCTTGCTGCGACAGCACCATCTATGTCTTTCTTGTGGATAGCTGCGACCTGTGGGCTTAGCTACTAGGTACGGAACGTGCGGTCCATGGCCGCCCTACATGCACTGATCCGGAGTCGCCTCCTGACATGCTAAGGGAGGGCGGAGCGAGCCAGCTACATTACAATGCTGGTGAGTGCGAGAGGAGTGGTTGCCGTTAGGCTGGTGTGAGTGGTGTGGTTAGTGGTGAGTGGGCTGTCAGCTGGTGTTGGTGAGAGTGGTGCTGTACATGCCCAATGGAGTGTCTGAGAGCCCAATGCTTTGCTACATTTAAAATGCTGGGGGAGTAGAGTGGTTGTGTTATTTATGTTCATTTGTGTGGTTTGGTGTATAGCTGGTATGTGGTGCATATGGCATTGCCAATGGAGAGTTGTCTGATGAGCCCAGTACTACAATTGCTGGTGAGGGGTGCTGAGTGGTTTGAGTGGTATGCTTGCTGTTAGCTGGTGGGTTGTGAGTGGATTTTTGGCTTGCTTGTTACATGCCAATGGGCTGAGAGCCAATGGTGCTACAGACAATGCTCGGTGAGTGGTGCTTTTGCTGTGATGTGTTAGCTGGTGAATGCGTGGTGCTGTTTGTTACATGCCAATGGAGTCTGAGAGCCCATGCTACATTACAATGCTGGTGAGTGGTGCTGTTAGCTGGTGGGTGGTGCTGTTAGCTGGTGAGTGGTTCTGTTACATGCAATGCGATGTCTGAGAGGAGCCAATGCTACCATGACAATTGCTGGTTTGAGGTGGTGCTGTTAGCTGGTGAGTGGTGCTGTGTTCATGTTAGCTGTTTGAGTGGTGAATGTTACATGCCATGGAGTTGAAGCCCAGTGCTACATTTACATTCCAATGCTGGTTGAAGTGGTTGTTCTTATCTGGATGTATGCTAATGCATGCCAATGCGGTGATGAGAGCCCATGCTACATTACAATGCTGGTGAGTGGTGCTGTTAGCTGGTGAGTGGTGCTGTTAGCTGGTGAGTGGTGCTGTTACATGCCAATGGAGTCTGAGAGCCCATGCTACATTACAATGCTGGTGAGTGGTGTTATTAGCTGGTATGTGGTGCTACTGCATGCCAATGGAGTCTGAGAGCCCATGCTACATTACAATTGCGGGTGGTGATGGTGATGGTGACGTGGTTGGCGGTTTTTTGGTTTGGTTAGATGGTGAGTGGTGCTGTTGTTACATGCCAATGGAGATGTTTTCTGAGAGCCCATGCTACATTACAATGCTGGTGGTTGAGTGGTTTGCTGTTTAGATGGTGGTGAGTGGGTGCTGGTAGTGGTGAGTGGTTGCGTTTGTTAACTCAGCGAGAGGAACTGGTTGGGTCGGGGATGGTACGGGGACAAAGGACCAGCCTTTAGTCCACCAAGGCCTGGGGCACGCCTTGGGCCTGCTTGCCTGACCATGAGAGCTGATGAAGCGAACAAATGTCATTGTCGGAAACGTAGACAAAAGAAGAATTAGAGAACCCACAAAAGAACAGAGAAGAAAAAAGAAAAAAAAACCCAACAAAACCACAACCAAACAAACACCACAACAAACACAAAAAACAACAAAGGAAACAACAAAAACAAAACAACAAAAAAACCAAAGCCACCCAACCAAAAAAAAAACCACAAAAACAACCCCAAACAACCCAACAAAAAGAAAAAAAAAAAAAAAAAAACCAAAAAAACAAAAAAAAAAAAATAAAAAAAAAAAAAAGTCAACAATAATAAACCAAAAAAACAATCAGAAACAAAAAAAACCAAAAACACAAAAAAAAAACCAAAAAACAAAAAAAAAACGAACACCACCAAAAAAACAACCAAAAAACAAAACCCCCCCCCCCCCCCCCCCCCCCCACCCCCCCCCCCCCCCCCCCCCCCCCCCCCCCCCCCCCCCCCCCCCCCCCCCCCCCCCCCCCCCCCCCCCCCCCCCCCCCCAATGAGCGCAGATGTCCAAACAAGATGGAGAATGAGAATATCTCCAAGAGCTTGTGTGAATCCTCTATGTCAGCCCTCATCAAAGTTGCCGATGAAGCTGATCTGGATATTGAGTTCACATGCGAGTACTCGAACCCCAAGCATGATAACGGGGATGGAGCCGCCCCCACTCATGGTGGACTGATGAACGACTACTTTGGTGTGCTCAACATCACCTCTTCCGAGGTGAGCTTTTTTAATACCGGTATATATTAAGTCACATATTATATTTGATTTTTTTTTAATTAATATTACATCTTGTGGTGCTTTAATGTTTACTGTCTTTGAAAATAGTACTTCTTATATGAAGACGTTTTGTTACTTGTTTATACTGAGAAACAATGTTTATTTTTTATATTAACATTTTTACTTTTTATAGAGGGGGGGGCAAGAAAAAAGATGTCGTACCGCATGTTCGATATGGATAGAAAACCTCGAGCAATAGTCGATAAAAAAAAAATCAGGTCGATACACCCACGGACGGCCGAGATAGAGGGGGGGGGAGGGGGGGTCCGACCGTTTTCCCAACTTTATTTGTACTTCGTGTAACTTTCTTGCCAATGCGAATTTTCGAGCGTTAAGAGCACCATCGAGAAGGGCTCGACGAGACGAGTACGAATCTACAATCGTTAGTCGGTTACACCCAGTGTGTAATTGGTGGGTGCCCAGGAAGGCACATCCAGGCTGGATGCCAGGTTGGATGCCAGGCTGGACATCACCTACCCTTCGCGCCCAGCGTCGCACAAGCGGCAGTTAGGCTAAAAAACGCGCGCGCGCAACGCGTTCGTATGCGCGTTCTGAATTCTGGTCACTGACGAGGTTCCTAAAGCAGTCGAGTCTGGGGTCTAGCCCCCCCCCCCCCCTCACAACCTCCTCCCCACCCACCACACACACACAAACCATCAACCCCACCCACCCCCACCCCACCCGAGCAGACCCTCAGGCTTCAGAATACAATTTGAGTCAAATAAAACCATGATTATGATGGTGATAATGATGGATAGACAGGCAAATAACGCCTTCAGTCCTTTTCATTCCTTGTTGATCTCCTCCAAGGGCGCGGACCACTGAGCTAAACTGGGGGGGGGTAGCTGGGTGATCAGGGGTGGAAAAAACAATTTTCGAACATGCGGTCTGCCCCCCCCTCGAAGATATAATATTAATTTTGTATATTGAGATAGAATGTTTACTTTTTATATTAAGATGTGATTTTTACTTCTTATCATAACATGGAATGTTTACTTTTTGTATTCAGGTATATCTCAGAGATAATGTTTACTTTTTGCTGTTCAGAGATATCTCAGAGATAATGTTTACTTTTTGCTGTTCAGAGATATCTCAGAGGTAATGTTTACTTTTTATATGAAGATATAATTTTACTCAAAATATGAAGATGTGATTTTACGCAAAATATGAAGATATAATCAGGATTTTATCATTCGACACCCATGCTATGAAGTTTGTTTTTTGCCTTTACCCCCATTGGCTTAAAAGGCCAATATCTTCCTCACCAATAATAATAATGTCATGAAAGTTAGGTGTATACTGGTTTGGCTTACGCAGAAGCGACCCATGCACCACCACCACCACCCCCCTATGCACCCCCCCCCCCCCACACACCCCCGCCCCCCCCCCCCCCCCACACACACACAAGTATCTCCGGTAACGAGAGGTAGGCTGCAACTAGTGAGTTTTATCTGCTGTTACATTTTTTACAAAGTGCAGTTCATGAATAACATCAGTCAGAGGAGTCTCATGAGATACACCGGTGTGGGGCCAAAGGTGCCTTAGGCAATGAACACTCCTCCATCCACCCGACACCCGCATAATGTACACTATTTGTCTAGCCTGATCCAGTTACCGACCAGCTACATTGGCGCTTGTGGCTAGACTCCTGATATTCGGCCCCAATACTGATTGGGACTTTGGTCGGAGGCCGGTTTTGGCAACACACACTACAACACATAACAACACAACAACACACACACACTACAACACACTACACCACCGCACACACACACAAGCACACACACTACAGATATCTTTGGAGGATCTGAAGGCTTTCTACGCGAAGGTGGAGGAGAATGAGTTTGTTGTCTTGCAAGCAAGCACCCTTGAGGGAGACGGCATTAACGATTTTGTGGCAGTAACCTACACGGGACTCAAGGCCATCACATATGACATGAACTATCCTCTGGTTTGGAAGGTTAGTGCCAGGGGTGGGTGGGAGTGGGTGGGTGGGGTATGGGTGGGAGGTGTGTGTGTGTGTGTGTGTGTGTGGGGGGGGGGGGGGGGGGGGGGGGGGGGGGGGGCAAACATGACAGCTCTCATCTTAGCATTACATACAAGGACTCAAGGCCATCGCCTACAAGATCGCCAACCTTAGGGATAGGAAGGTAAATGCCAGGGGAGGGGGGGGGGGAAGGGGGGGGCTTGGAGGGTAAGTTCCAGGTGGTTGTGTGTGAGAGAGTGTGTGAGAGAGTGTGTTTGTGAAAGAGGGGGGGGGGGGGGGGGAGGGGGGGTTAGTGCCAGGTGTGTGTGTGACCATTACACACAAGGAACTCATGGCCATCGCTTATTAGGGGGGGGGGGGGGGGGGGGGCGTGTGAGGGGAGGGGGAGGGGGGGGGGGCTTGTGTGAGGCATGAGGTTGAGGGGGGCAGTTTGTGTGCTTACACTGGGGCCGACCATCAAATAGCTTGCACACTTACCTTTCACCAACATGATTGCTGAAGGTATCTTGCTGTGACGACCCTCCTATCGTCTTGATGGATAGCTGCAACGTGGCTAGCTACTCGTACGGGACGTGGGCCACTGGCTGCCCTACATGCACTGCTCCGGTGTCGCCTCCTGTAGAGCCAATGGAGCCTGAGACGGCAATGGAGCCTGAGACGGCAATGGAGCCTGAGACGGCAATGGAGCTTGAGACGGCAATGGAGCCTGAGACGGCAATGGAGCCTGAGACGGCAATGGAGCCTGAGACGGCAATGGAGCCTGAGACGGCAATGGAGCCTGAGACGGCAATGGAGCCCAAGCAGCCTGAGGATGAGGAGTCTGAGCAGCCTTAGGTCAAGGAGTTCGAGCAGCCTGAGGATGAGGAGTCCGAGCAGCCTGTGGTTGAGGAGCCAGTGCAGCATGTGGAGCCCGAGCAGCCGGAGCTTTATATACAACTAGCATTGAGCCCGTCGTACCGACGGGAAGACCCCCATGGCCACCTGGGCGACAAGTCAGCAAGATATGGAACCAAAGCCCCAAGTGGCTAAGCCAAAAAGGGTCGAACACGCGCCGGGCACGCGCTAAAACCTGCACAACGGACTTCATATATAGGATTGACCACCCCATTGGGTGAGCAAAGTGACTACCCCGGAGGCCCCACTTGCTGCTTAGGTTGAGGAGCCCGTGGTATCCGCTGACTTACCTTTACCTCCAATTTTGCGCTCCTACCCCCCCTGCCCCTCATGCTTCTGATTGCCCGTATCAAACCAGGTTGAAAGGCTGTCCCACATGCACCACATGCCCGACATGCCCGACATGCCCCATATGTTTCACATGCACCACATACACCACATGCGCTACATGCCCGACATGCGCCATATGTCCCACATGCACTACATGCACCACATGCACCACAAGCGCCATATGCACCACATGCACCACATGTCCCACTCGTGTAACCTCCGGTGGAGCCTGTGGTGGTTTCAGAGCCACCTGAAATGTCTGAGGAGGGGCCAGTAGAGGGTTTGGAGCCACCACAGAAGATGAGAAGCCTGAGGGGGCAGTGAAGCCTTCGGAGCCACCATTACCTCCAATTTAGGCTGGAAGCCACCTCGTGAAATGCGAAAGGGAGCCCTTGTGGGGATGAGTTGGCTGTATGTATACATGTATGTTGTTACAGTCCAGGGGTAGGCCAAGGCTGTATGTATACAAGTATGTTGTTACAGTCCAGGGGTAGGCCAAGGCTGCATGTATACATGTATGTTGTAACAGTCCAGGGGTAGGCCAAGGCTGTATGTATACATGTATGTTGTTACAGTCCAGGGGTAGGCCAAGGCTGTATGTATACAAGTATGTTGTTACAGTCCAGGGGTAGGCCAAGGCTGCATGTATACATGTATGTGGTAACAGTCCAGGGGTAGGCCAAGGCTGTATGTATACATGTATGTTGTTACAGTCCAGGGGTAGGCCAAGGCTGTATGTATACATGTATGTTGTTACAGTCCAGGGGTAGGCCAAGGCTGTATGTATATATGTATGTTGTAACAGTCCAGGGGTAGCCCAAAGCTGCTGAATGGACTTTCCCAGCCGTGACAGGAGGGGCTAAAACGAAAAGGCACTGATGAGCTGGACCACCTAACAATTGTTTTACTGACGGGGGCCCTGAGTTCGCACTACATAGAATAATTCGGCTGAAATGCCTAAGGACTGGATTTTAGGCTGAAATGCCTAAGGACTGAAAACTTAATGGGTCCAGTAGCGGACTCTCCGATCTCTCCCCCTTTTTGACATCAGAGATGTTTGAAGGTCTGCCAGTCCCTCCAAGCTATTTTTGAGATCTGAGATGTTAGAAGGTCTGCCAGTCCCTCCAAGCTATTTTTGGGATCAGAGCTGTTTGAAGGTCTGCCAGTCCCTCCAAGCTATTTTTGGGATCAGAGCTGTTTGAAGGTCTGCCAGTCCCTCCAAGCTATTTTTGAGATCCGAGATGTTAGAAGGTCTGCCAGTCCCTCCAAGCTATTTTTGAGATCAGAGCTGTTTGAAGGTCTGCCAGTCCCTCCAAGCTAATTTTGATATCAGAGAGGTTTGAAGGTCTGCCAGTCCCTCCAAGCTCTTTTTGAGATCAGAGCTGTTTGAAGGTCTGCCAGTTCCTCCAAGCTATTTTTGAGATCAGAGATGTTTGGAGGTCTGCCAGTTCCTCCAAAGCTATTCCCTTTTGAGAGGTGGAAGATCTTTGTACCATTAACTAATCTGTGCTGTACGCCTGAGATACGGTGACTAATGCCTGGCTAATCTGTGCTGTACACCTGAGATATGGTGACTTATGCCTAACTAATATGTGCTGTACACCTGAGACATGGTGACTAATGCCTGACTAATCTGTGCTGTACATCTGAGATATGGTGTGTGCTTTTATCGCCCTCAATGTAGTAGATCCCACTGGTACAATGATTACACCCGGGGGGGGGGGGGGGGGGGGGGGGGGGGGGGGGGGGGGGGGGGGGGGGGGGGGGGGGGGGGGGGGTCCTATTTATACCTAAGGGTTCGTCGTGACCAAGGCCACGTGCACATGACCCCACAACATGGACCGGTCACCTCAGGTTGATAAGGGTGGTCAAGCCACGCCACCTGGGCATGGACCCGGAACATGGGCCCGTCACCTCAGGTTGATAAGGGTGGTCAGGTTCTTTACAGCCTAGCCACCGTTGTCAGCTTTCTTGAAGCTGTTAATATATCATCATCATTGATCATCGTTACTTGAACTTGAACTGGAACTGGAACTTGAACTTTGTCACATGGCTCCAGCCAGCAATTTTGATTATTGTTACACGTTGAGGTTGACGGAAGCTTCCTGTTCGCGACGTCCATTCATAAGTGTAAGGATAATTGTTATGCCAAATACCCTACCTGGGATCATCAGCGGGAAAAACCCCCTTGGCACAGCTAGACCACGCACCTGAGCGGATCTATCAATGGTGCTTGCCCCATCGAGGTTCCCAGCTCCGGGGGATGCCGGCTCTGATGAAATCACAGTAGCGTGTGGTGATACTGGAACAAAATGGAGAAGGTCTTCTTTTCCAATCATGTTTTCTTTTACTACATCAACAAGTCATCAGATACGCGCCCTAGAGATGAAAGCTCGGAATCACAAGGAAGGAAGAATGCTCTGTACCAGACTTGGATGTCCTCCTCATGGGATGAAAGTGGGAAAACTGAGATGCCCAATTCTCACATTCGAGACCAACCCCACAATACATAAGTATAGATTTAGAACTTCCTCCCACTATCTACAGGTGGAAAACGGTAGGTGGAAACGTAAAATTGTTCCTTGGAAGGAGTGTGTCACCTAACCGTTCAAAGGAACCGTTCAAGATGGATAACGTGTGGTCTTTGAATATACTGACGGAGCCTTTGCTGAATTCTAGAGAATAGTGCCATGTCCTGATTTACCAATCTGAGAGCAAAATGATTCCTCTGCATTACCTGATGTGCAGAGCATCCTCTACAAAACATTGATAGAAGCCGATCGATTTAATATTAGTACAGGATAGTAGGATGTACCATATATGACATAATTATTTGCAATTAATTGAGCACTTTTTCAGATTTTACTGAGCACCTCATTTAGGGGGGGGGGGGGGGGGGGGGGGGGGGGGGTCAGCCCTCATTTGTGTTTTTGCTAACTTCTTACTCAGACCTCCAAATGACATTCTGAGACCTCCCATGAGTAGGCCTTGGTAAAGGTAGTCTATTGTTACTACCGGTCAGGGTACTTCAAATGGCCAAATTGGCCAGCGCTTTAGCACACTTGAAAACAAAAAAACTGCGCTTCGTAGTGCAAAAAGCGCAAAAATTGCTTGCAGCGCCCACAGAGGGTTTCAAAAAACTGCGCTTAAAGCACAGAGGGGGTCAAAAAGTCAGCGCTCAAAAGGGCGCGCTTTGAGTTACCCTGCTACCGGTACTTTAGACCTCGTTCAATAAGTATTTACCCCCCACACACACCCACCCACCCACCCACCACCCCAGCCCCCACCTACTCCTCCCTCTTCCCCCCAGCCCAGCCCCACCACCTGAACTGAAATTATGAGACCACCCACGAGAAGGCCAGACCGAGGAGTAAGAGTTTATGGGGAAGCTTGTCAAGCAGTTGAAGCCAGCCATATAGACCTAAATGGGCAGTGACCAGACAGACCGCAAGGGGCAGTGTATCAGAACTTTTGCTGAATCGTGATAACAAACAGACCATGTGGACCGGTTTGTTTATAAATTGCGTATTGGAGTGTCTATGCTGGGTCCTATTTTTGTGTATTTATATTTAACGGGGGGGTGGGGGGGAGGTCAGCCCTCCTCAGATTTTTTAGGCATAACGTACTTAGCTTATGTTTTTGTACTCCTGGGAAGAAGAAGAAGATGTAGCAACGAAAAGTAATTTGTTCGCGTTTACATTTTCCTGGTATTCCCGTTTTTACTGCTGAAAACGGCGAGCAGCCAAATTGCTGGCTGAAGCTGTGTAACCAAGTTCAAGTTCAAGTTCTCATATTCAGATTGTCTGCCTATTGCATACTGCACATTTGTTGATGACTAGGTGCCTGCTGACGTATGATATAGTACATCAGTGGTACTACATGCTAAGGTATGAACATATATCACATTCAGTTAGTCTGCATCTTGCAAATTGGCAACATGAACCTTTCTCCTCCTACCCTTCTCATATTCAGTTAGTCTGCATATTGAAAATAGTAGGGTGCCCTGGTGGGTCCCCTGGGGCTCCTGTATCGTTTAAAACTTGTGTTAAAGTATGCGGCCGAGAGGATGATAGCCCCCCCCCCCCCCCCCCCCCCCCCCCCCCCCCCCCCCCCCCCCCCCCCCCCCCCCCCCCCCACACACACACTTTTGGTGGTTGGCCCCAGTGAAAGCAAACGGGCTGGCCCCCTCAACCTCACGCCTCGTTACAAGGCGTACTATTTATTTATATATTTGTTGGCCGTGAGGTGCTTAACATTGGACATCTCTCCTCCAAGCCAATGGCCCATGCCCAACGCAACGTTTGCAGTACCAGAAGCTGTCAACGTTCGGCAGTACCAGTAGCAGAGCTACTCACAGCTGCGCTTTCTGGCGTGTCGATTTTTTTTTTGTTGCATGTGTGTGTAAAAAAAATGTCGACACGCCATTTTTTTGTTTTCTGGTGTGCATGTGTGTGTGCATGTGTTTTTGCGCAAAAAAGTGTCTGTGCACACAAAAAACACAGACACTTGTGTGCACAAAAAACACATGCAACAAAAAAGTGTCATTTTGCGTTTTTTTGACGTTCGCGTGTCGCCATTTTTTACACACACATGCACTGTGTGCATGCACACCAGTTTGGCAGTACCAGTAGCAGAGCTACTCACAGCTGCGCTTTCTGGCGTGTCCACATGACACAGTTGAGGTGCTTGATGTAACAGCCAAGCTGGTCGCGTCTGTGGCATGCATGTCGGCCGCAATTTCCCCAAGCTTGTTGCTCGGTATATGGGGGGTGGGGGGTGGAGGAACACGGGCAGTGCTACAGCGGTCAATTAACTGAATTAACTGAAATCCAAGGGCAGTGCTACAGCGTTCAATTAACTGAATTAACTGAAATCCAATGGCAGTGCTACAGCGTTCAATGAACTGAATTAATTGAAATCCAAGGGCAGTGCTACAGCGGTCAATTAACTGAATTAGCTGAAATCCAAGGGCAGTGCTACAGCATTAAATTAACTGAATTAACTGAACACCAAGGGCAGTGCCACAGTGGTCAGTTAACTAGCGGTCAATTAACGGAACACCAAGGAGGCCGTGGACCAAGGCATCAAGGGTAATGTGTCCGCATGCTCCCTCTCACTGCTGCTGCGATGCTGCTCTGCTGAGGGCCTCTGTTTGTGCTCAACAGCAGACATCTAAGGATTTCTCCTTCTTCTGTTGGACTTCCTCCCCCCACTGCCAGTGCCTACGCCTGGTGCCGCAATTCGCTGCTGCTTGCCTCTGCATGCTCCCTCTCACTGCTGCTGCGCTGCTGAGGGCCTCCGCACGTGCTCAACAGCATACACCTCAGGATTTCCCCTTCTTCTTCTTGGGCTTCTCCCTCCCGCTGCCAGTCCCTGGGGCGCCAGCGCTTGAGCCTGGTGCCGCAGCGCTGCTGCTGCTTGCCTCCGCATGCTCCCTCTCACTGCTGCTGCGCTGCTGAGGGCCTCCGCACGTGCTCAACAGCATACACCTCAGTATTTCCCCTTCTTCTTCTTGGGCTTCTTCCTCCCGCTGCCAGTCCCTAGGGTGCCAGCGCTCGAGCCTGGTGCCGCAGCGCTGCTGCTGCTTGCCTCCGCATGCTCCCTCTCACTGCTGCTGCGCTGCTGCTCCAGCACCGAGGGTGGCAACAGCTCACGTGCGACCTCCTGCCCCACCATGTGCTCCAACAAACCCTCCCCTGGCCCACTTGCTCCCTCTCCAACACCTGCAACAGCAGCAGGAGCTGTACCACCTCCACTAGAAACAGCAGCAGCAGGTGCAGCAGTGGCAGAGTGGTTGGAGTGGTTGGTGGGTTTTACCAACCCCAGGGCGTCCCAGCGCTGCTGCTGCTGCTGCTGAGTCTCCCCCTCCTTCTCGCTCACGTGGGAGTGGGATGAATGAGATGAAGCCCCCCCCTCGCCCCCTCCTGTCAGCAGGCCCGAGGGCAGCCAGGCGGCCAGCTGGCTCTTACTTACCCCCGGTTTCGGAGCCAGGTCGACCATGATCTTGAGCTGACCCTTAGTCATCCTGCAGGAGTGATCCCCTATGGGGATGAGTAACTCCTCCATGCCCGCCACGCCAGCTGACGCATGCATGCTTGACAGGCTGGCGTTGGTGAAGGGCTGCAGGAGGGGCACTCGAGCCTGGGCGAAACCAGGCACCAGCAGGGCGGCTACCACAGGCGGGCCTGCCTCCAGCGTCACCTTCACCTCCGAAACCGCCACCTTGCTAGGCAGGTTGACATAGATGCATGCACACAGGCTGTGCTCATCTACGTTAGGGGCGTTGGAGCCAGCTGGCTTATCAGTCGCTAGCGTTGAGGACACGGGGCGGTGGTGGAGTCGCCAGGACAGCTCGGGGAGACTGCAGCCAGCTATGGCTTGCGTGCTGGGAATCACACATGGGCTGTCTCCGCCTGGGGGACAGCTGCCAGCTACGGCTTGCATGTTGGGTATTACACATGGGATGCCTACGCCTGGGAGACGGCTGCCAGATACGGCTTGCGCGTCCGGGATGACAGATGGGCTTGCTACCCCTGAGGAGTGTGGGGAGTGTGGGAGTCAAAGCTTAGAGAACTGCGGATGAAGGCCTACAACAGCGAGGGTGCAAGGGTGGTGCCTCATTACTAGTGTGCTTCACTACCCTAAAAAAAAAAAAGGAATATATATCTCCAATGGTGCCTAATTATTGGCCTTTTGGGACAGACGGTTTAGACCCATGGACTACAGTCCAGTGAAAACAAAAAAATGCTACAAAGTTTCTTAATCACATCAGCTCAGCATATAAATACTTGGATTTGGGTATGCTCAGGGTTTGTGAACCAGATGAAGTAAACCCTTCTTTTCCCTTCACTATGGGGGTCCCTAATTCAGGACAGATTTTACACAAATGTGGGACAGAGCCAAACGCAGTCAATTTCTTTTTGAAAACTGAATTAGGTAGGCCTGTTTTTCACATCTTCCCTTTCAAGTCATTGTCACAGCAGGTTATGGAAGATACTGTGCAGGCAGTACAAGCTGTACAAAGCCAAAAAGCACTGAGTATTCGCACATTTTGGGCCAATTTAGGAGTCCCTAATTATGTTAGAAGCTGCACAGCCGCAACTGCAACGTTTTGTGTCTTCGTCTATTCAGCGAAGTGAACGGAATCACTTTTCGTTTTTTTAAAATTTGAAATTTGAAATTTCAAATCCCAATTTCAAAAAATATTCAAAAACAAACTTGTTTTCTTTTCTCATCTAACATCCACATCTGAAGTTAGATTTTAATTTGGAAAATTTCCAGGTGTAGACCGAATGGGCAGGTGGAACGCTGGTATCGGCCGAAATGGCAGGTGGAATTGCTATCTCAGTTCACTCAGAAGCCGAGGCTAAAGCGCAGCCTCAGACCTTGCGGTAGGGGCTAGATATGCCTTTCGTCCCGCGGAAACTTGATTCGCGATATCTCGCGCGACCTCGTATTTGACGCGGATTGGATTTGTCCCAAAATATTTCGTACATCTCGTGTACTGCAAACTGCCTGCCGGCCTGGGCTGCTCGCGACCGAATGCACATCGTAACAAAAAATAGCTGTGCGTCTAGCTGAAACACTGATGAGAACGCTATCTACTCAGAATTCGATTCCGAGCATTTTGGGGTGTGAACGGCTCTGTCCCACACTCTTGTCCCGAATTAGGGCGTTTTGGGGATTAGGCACCATTGGATATATATGAGTTTTTTTTAACAAGTTCAAGTTAAGGTTTATATATTTCATACCCCACATGTGGTCCTACATTGCTATAGCACTTAACTAAACAATTTTACAACAGCAAGGGTGCAAGGTACTACGTCTTGCCAAGTTGGTCAGCGCTTTTTAGTGCAAAAAGCGCAAAAACTGCGCGCTGCGCCCACAGGGGGTTGAAAAAACTGCGCGAAACGCGCAGAGGGGCTCAAAAAGGCAGCGTGGCACAGCGCTGCCGCTCGCGCTTAGGAGGCACAAGGGTGGTACCTCATTCCTAGTGTGCTTCACTACCTTCAATTGTTGTAGTACAAGTAACAAGTGCAAGTTGTTTCACAAGTTCAAGTTCAAGTTCAGGTTATATTTGTAGACCCCTAGGGCGGTCTGCAAATACAGGCACACTTTACTAAACAATTATACAACCACAAGGGTGCAAGGGTGGTGCCTCATTACTAGTGTGCTTCACAAGCTTCAATCTATCTATCAATCTATCTATCTATCTATCTATATGTATTTCCCACGGGTGGTTATCCATTACAATATAACTTTAATAAAAAATTATACAACAGCAAGAGTGGTGCCTCATCACTATTGTGCTTCACAAGCTTCAATACATTCATATATGTGACACGATGATGACACCACCACGACCACGACTGCGACCATGATATATTTATATATATATATATATATATATATATATATATATATATATATATATATATATATATATATATATATATATATATATAATATATATATATGCCCAAGTACCCTGCTCTGGGTGTTGTAACCCCAGGGGGAGCAGCTCACCCCAACATTTTCTCCATTTATTAATACCTAATTCCTGACCCTTTCCTCTCGGCCACAGGTTGGTTTAAGTCATATCTAGCCATACACAAACTCTTGGGGCCATCCAATTTATTTTCAGTGCTCTATCATTTAAAGATAGCCTCTTTAGCGATTACAATGGTCTAGTGGTAGACCAGATTGCTAAGGAACGAAGAGTCGGGGGTTCGACTCCCCCTTTGGTCGCTCTTGGTGTTGCAGGTCGTCGTCAACCGCGATGGTAGCTTGTCCAGTTGAGGTAGGAGACCGCTCCCCACCCGCGTACGACGGGCTCCCTTAACACCACGCCCCACCAGGCGTTATCATTATCATTTAAAGATCTTGCCCAAGTACCTACTCTGGGTGTAACCCCAGGGGCTCAGCTCACCCAACACGCTGATCCAGGTGGAAGACTTTGTCGGGTGGGGAGTTTGGCTGGGGCGGCACATCTGTTAAAAGATAACGCAGGTGTCCTAAGATGAGCTCAACGAGAACAGAAATCTCGTGTAGAACAAAAGGGTACCTATCTATCGGCCGCTTGACATGAATCCTCGGTGTTGCTGGTTTGTGTCCGGAGACCCACCTCCTGGTGTGAAATTATTAGGTATCTCCCACCGAGCCTAGGGACCTAAGTACCCACCTGCACTGATTTCAATGCTGTCCAGCGCCAACCAAGCTAACATGCACACACACACACCTTTCCCCCCCCCCCCCCCACCCCCACCCCCCACACACACATGTCTAATTTAAGCACCCACCAGCACGTGTTGATTTCACTTTGCTCTGATTATTCACGTCAGCACCGCCGAGACAGGAAGGGCCGAAGAGAAAAAGTATTGATGAACTGAATCCCAAACAGAACATGGTATATCAAACCTCAGGCTGCTCACATGGGACTGCTGCCTAGGGACCTAAGTACTCACCCTCTTTTTACCCCCCCCCCCCCCCCCCCACACACACACCACACGTCTAACTTCAGCTCCCACCTGCACTGCTTTCAATACCTTCCAGTGCCAACCAAGCAAACATCCACACACGCACCTACACCCCCCACCCCACCCCATCCACCTACACCACATGTCTAACTTAAGCACCCACCTGCACTGCTTTCAATACCTTCCAGCGCCAACCAAGCTAATATGCACACACGCACCTTACACCCCCCAACCCCATCCACCAAACACATGTCTAACTTAAGCACCCACCTGCCACTGCGTTCAATATCCTTCCAGCGGCCCAAACCGGTAATATTGCCACACAACCTATACCCACCCCCCACCCCCACCCTCATTTTACACCTACCCCCCCCCCCCCCCCCCCCCCCCCCCCCCACACACACACCCTTCCTCCCCCCACCACACACACCTTCCCTCCCCCCTACACACACCATATGTCTAACTTCAGCACCCACCTGCATTGCTTTCAATACCGTCCAGCACCCCCACGTCCCGGCTGCTCTGCTGCGAGGGTTCCCGAGACACCGACGCCGATACATGGCCGTTCACTTTGTTCCTACTAGAACCCGTTGTACCGTTCCCATTGCTGTTGATTGTACCGCTTGTTGTACCGTTCCCATTGGTGCCGCTTGTACCGCCGCTTGTACCGTTCCCATTGGTGCTGATAGTACCGCTTGTTGTACCGCTCTCATTGGTGCCGTTTGTACCGACTGAACTGTTTCCATTGGAGCCTATTGTGACGTTGGCATGCAGTTCCTCTGCACCCCGACCCCTCTGTGCCCCCTCACTGCCAGCCTGTCCCCGGCCGTAGCCCCCACCCTGATGGGCCCCCTCTTCTGTATCGTCGTCGTCGTCGTCATCCTCTATCTCTATCAGAATCCTCTGTGCCCCCCCACTGCCAGCCCGTCCCCGGCCGTAGCCCCCCCCCAGATGGACCATCTTTTCTGTGTCGTCGTCTTCCATCTCTATTGGAATCCTGGTCTTTCTAGATTTGGTGGGAGGTGCCGTGCTGTTGCTGGTTGGCTGTGGTGTTGGCTTGGCTTGAGGTCTGGCTTGGGGGGGGGGGGCATGCCGTTGGAGGTTGGTTGTGGCAGTTGAGAGGCCATGGCAGGGTCGGGGGCAGGGTGGGCTTGCTGGCGCAGGTAAAAGAGCATGTACGCCTTCTGGCTCATTGCCTCCTCGACATCCACCTATACCACAAGAGCAGTGGGTTGTGTGAGAGGCTTCTACTGTTTGTATGTTGTTACAGCCTTCTGGCTCATTGCCTTCACAGCATCCACCATACCACAAGGGCAGTGGGTTGTCTTAGAGGCTTCTACTGTGATAGTGCAGTGGAAGTAGAGGAAGTAATTATAAAGTTAAGTAAGGCTTGTCTAGTCAATTCAAGTCAAGTCTCCCTGCATCCCCCTATACCACCAGAGTAGTGTGTTGTGTGAGAGGCATGTGCAGTGGTAGTGGAAGTGGAGGAGGTAATTAAAGTTAAGTAAAGTTTTGTCTAGTCAATTCAAGTCTCCCTGCATCCCCCTATACCACCAGAGCAGTGTGTTGTGTGAGAGGCATGTGCAGTGGAAGTGGAAGTGGAGGAGGTAATTTAGTATGACAAGTAGGAGTAGTAATAATAATAATAATAATAATAACAATAATAATAAGGAGTAGTAGTAGTAATATAGAAGTTAAGTAAAATCTAGTCAAGTCTATTCAAGTCTCCCTGCATTGAACTTCACTGAAAGAGAAGTGTGAAGTGTGAGAGGCATGTGTTGTGGAGGGGGGAAGCTACCCTCCAGTGAGCTAGCATCCACAAGCCACATTTCCTATACCCTAAACCCTAACCCTAAACCCGAGGAGGATCTGGCTTGTAGATGCTAGCTCACTGGAGGGTAGCCTCCCCCCTCCCTGGTTCAGGGAGCTGCCTGAAAGCCTTCCCTTAGCCTCTGGGTGTGCAACACTCGCCCCTCCTCAGCCATGGATGTCAACGTGTGGGTAATTGTTTGCCTTGCGGCCCTGTCAGCTAAAGGGGAATGCATACGCCCGGAATATTGTGGATGCCCAATTATAGACGTTTTGAGCCGATTTTGTCCACCTAGTGCATCTGAAGCTGACATGTACAGCTGTTGAGAACTGCTGAAGTCTTGGGACTTAGCCTAGTGGCTGGTTCAGGGAGCTGCCTGAAAGCCTTCCCTTAGCTGCAGACAGGTCGAGACAGGTGGCGCGCTCTGTACCATGTGTCTATGTGCAGTGGACGTGAAAGTGGAGGAGGTGATAAAGTTAAGAAAACCAACTCACCCATCCATCTAACCTCCCACCCACCTAGCCAAAATAACAACCCCCTCACCCACCACCACCACCTCACCTCACCCACCACGACTACCCCCCCACCCCCCCCCCCAAAAAAAAGGACGACACTAGCAGCCACCCACCCACCCACCACCACCCATCCAAACTCCCACCTAGCCAAAATAACAACTACCTCACCCACCACCACTCCCCCCCCCCTCCCTCCCCCCCCCAAAAGGATGACACTAGCAGCCACCCCCCACTGCCATCCACCACCATCTCACCTACCCCCCCCCCCCCCCACCCCCCCCCCCCCCACCCACCCACACAAAAAGGATGTCACTAGCAGCCACCCACCTGAGTCACATGGGAGTCATCGCACAGGTACCATGTGCCGTCGTCAGAGCACGTAGCTAACATAGTGGCCGAACATGGTGCTGCTCATGGAGTCGATGTACTCACTCACCCACCCACCCATCAATCTACCCCCACCCCACCCACCCACCCATCTAACCTCCCCCCCCCTAGCCAAAATAACCACCTCATCTCACCCCCCCCCCCCACCACTGCCCCCCCCCCCCCCCCCCCCACACCTGAGTCACATGGGAGTCATCGCACAGGTACCATGTGTCGTCATCAGCGCGCACGTAGCTGACATAGTGGCCGAACATGGTACTGCTCATGGAGTCGATGTGCACAAGCACCCCGTACAGGCGGTAGCTGGCGTCGTGGTGGTCTATTGCATCGTGAGCCTTGTACTCGTTCAACTCAAGCTCCTCCTGGTAGCTCACCTGGTGGTGGAGGGGGTTTGGTTTGGTTTGGTTTGGTTTGGTTTGGTTTAATTTGGTTTGATTTGGTTTGGTTTGATTTGGTTTGGTTGGGTTTGATTTGGTTTGGTTTGGTTGGGTTTGATTTGGGTTGGTTGGGTTTGATTTGGTTTGGTTTGGCTGGGTTCGATTTGGTTTGATTTTGTTTGTTTGGGTTTGATTTTGTTTGTTTGGGCTTGATTTTGTTTGTTTGGGTTTGATTTTGTTTGTTTGGGTTTGATTTGATTTTGTTTGGTTGGGTGCGGCTTGGGTTGAGTGTGGGCGGAGGGCAGTGGTGGTGTGTGTGTGTGTGTGTGTGTGTGTGTGTGTGTGTGTGTGTGTGAGTCGTGAGCTTTGTACTAATTGAGCTCAAGCTTTTTCCAGGAAGCTCACCTGGTGGTGGTGGAGGGGGGGTGGCTTTAGTTTGGTTGGGTGCGGGTGGATTGGGTGTGGGTGGAGGGTGGGTGGGTGGGTGGGTGGGTGGGGGGGGGAGGTGTGTGTGTGCGCCTTGTACTCATTCAGCTCAAGCTCCTCCTGGCAGCTCACCTGGTGGTGGAGGAGGTTTGGGTATGGTGGGTTGGGTGTGGGCAGAGGGCAGAGGGCAGTGGTGGTAGGTGTGTGTGTGTGTGTTTGTGAGTCGCGAGCTTTGTACTAATTCAGCTCAAGCTTTAATTGGTAGCTCGCCTGGTGGTGGAGGGGGGTTGGGTGTGGGTTGGGTTTGGTGTGGGTTGGGTTGGGTCGGGTGTGGGTTGGGTTGGGTGCGGGTTGGGTGTGGGTTGGGTGTGGGTTGGGTTGGGTGTGGGTAGGGTGTGGGTTGGGTGTGGGTAGGGTGTGGGTTGGGTGTGGTTGGAGGGTGGTGGTGGTAGGTGTGTGTGTGTACGTCATGAGCTTAATTTTCATTCAGCTCAACCTCTTCCCGGTAGCTCACCTGGTGGTGGAGGGGGGTTGGGTGTAAGTGGAGGGGTATTGGGTTGGGTTGGACACTATTGATGTATTTCTCAGGTTGCAGGGGATACCGATTCCATCCATTGTGGGTGACCTTGCAAGTATCCCATTATTAGTAGGGAACGGCATCATATGATGCTGGCAGTCTGGCTAGGCTGAAGTTACCATTTATATGCAATATCATATGATGCAATTCATATGATATCATATGATATTATACTCGCCTCTGGTCAACATCGTATGATATGCCGGTCCCTAATTATAAGTCCCTCTTGACTGCGTCAAATCAAGGGCACATTTGGAGCCCAGTAGGGCACACACAAAAAATAAGCTTGTTATTTATTTTATTTTGGGCATGATCTCCACTAGTCCCCCTTGGCTCCGTCAAGCTGAAGGCCCATTTGGAGTCCAGTAGGGCAGTAGGACAAATGCTATCATCATCAGCATGACCATGTTCATGATTTTGCTGTAGCGCCTGGTAGGGGGAAGCTAGACCGGACTTTTCCAGCCCGGGGGTGGGGGTTTAGGGTTTAGGGTTCAGGATTTAGGGGGGTTATGGGTAACCGCTTATCCCCGGGCTGGAAAAGTCCGGTCTAGCTTCCCCCTACCAGGCGCTACAGCAAAATCATGAACATGGTCATGCTGATGATGATAGCATTTGTCCTGCTGCCCTACTGGACTCCAAATGGGCCTCGACGGAGCCAACCGGTCTAGCTTCCCCCCTCCGTAGCGCGCCAGGCCAAAGCGCTTGCGGGTGATCTTGCAATCCATGACTAATTCCACCAAGTACTACTACTGGTCCATTACCGATTCCATCCAGTGTGGGTGATCTTGCAATCCATTACCATTTCCACAAATTTGCACTACCAATCCATTTCCGATTCCATCAAATCCCACTACCAATCCATTACCGATTCCATCCATTTCCACTACCAAATCAGTGTGGGTAATCTTGCAAGCAGCCCATTACACGTCCATCTATCTATCGATCGATCTATCTGTCTATCTATCTCTATGCCACATATGATCCCGGTACAAACATATGTATTCAATATTCGTTTTTTAACCAAACAAGCAGTCCTTTACCATTTGTGTGATCTTGCCGTAGCGCTCTAGGCCAAAGCTTTTGAGGGTGACCTTGCAAGCAACCCATTACCGATTCCATCCACTTCCACCACCCATCTATTGCCGATTCCATCCATTGTGGGTGACCTTGCAAGCAACCCATTACCGATTCCATCCACTTCCACCACCCATCTATTGCCGATTCCATCCATTGTGGGTGACCTTGCAAGCAACCCATTACCGATTCCATCCACTTCCACCACCAATCTATTGCCGATTCCATCCATTGTGGGTGACCTTGCAAGCAACCTATAGTTTAGCCTATATTATAAGTCCCTCTTGACTGCGTCAAGCCAAGGGCACATTTGGAGTCCAGTGGTGCACCAGGATAAATGTTTTAGCAATTCAGGGGATGAACTGAACAAACGTTTCGTACTTCGTCGAGAATTCTCGAGAATTCCAGGCCAAATTGTCGAGAATTCTCGGATTTCCAGGCTGAAATTCTTGTCAAAGTGCTAAGTACGACTTCTCGCGGAAATGTTCTGTCCAGTTCATCCCCTGACTTGCTATAACATCAGCAGTATTACCATTTTTGTGATCTTGCCGTAGCGCCCCAGGCCAAAGCGTTTGAGGGTGATGGCCAGCACGTTTGGAGCCACCTCAATGTGTGAGACGCGCCTTGCACACACGCGCTCCTTGCACCGGTCACACTTGTACTGGTTATCCGCATCCAGCACCTCCTCCTCGAAGAACGCATCCAACCCACTCTTGACACTAGTCACACCCTTGGTCAGCTGGATCTCTAGGCCAACCTGGAGGGTGAGGGTGAGGGTGAGTGACGCCGATTGGGATGGGCTCGGTTTGGCTTGGTTTGACTTGGTTTAGATTGGTGTGATGTGGCTTGGTGAGTTTGGTTCCAACCCAATCTCAACACTAGTCACACCCTTGGTGAACTGGATCTCTAGGCCAATCTGGACGGTGAGAATGAGGGTCAGTGACGCCTGTTCGGCTTGGCTTGGTTTGGCTTGGTTGAGCTTGGTTTGGCCTATGTTTAGACAGCTGTGATGTGGCTTGGTTAAGCTTGGCTTGGCTTGGCTTGGCCTGGTCTGACTTGGTTGAGATTGGTTTGGGCTATATGTTAAAGTGGTGCGATGTGGTTTGGTTGAGCTTGGTTCCTACCCACTCTTGACACTAGTCACACCCTTTGTCAGCTGGATATCTAGGCCAACCTGGATGGAGAGGGTGAGGGTCGGTGTCGCCGGTTTGGCTTGGCTTGACTTGGCTTGACTTGGTTGGTTTGACTTGGTTGGTTTGACTTGGTTGGCTTGACATGGTTGGTTGGACTTGGTTGGTTAGGCTTGGTTGGTTTGACTTGGTTGATTAGACTTGGTTGGTTTGACATGGTTGACTAGACTTGGTTGTGACTAGGCGCATCTCAGAACGATACCCCCCCCCCCCCCCCCCCCCCCCCCCACACACACACAAACACACACGGCACACCTTGGTGTCAAATCGGCGTGATGCATGACCGCAGGAGGAGCAGATGGTTTGGTAGCGCACGTAGCCATTGAAAGTGTGGCCCAGCAAAGTGGTCTCTCGTGTCCGCACGTCAAACGCTTGACGCCCTCCCGCCTCGTGCAGCATCGCTGATTCCATCTTATCCACCATGTTAATGAACAGGTCGTGGGAGTCCTCCTGTTAGGTTAGGTGAGGTGTTGGTGGTGTGAGTGTTACATGGTGCAGGTGTTACACGAGGGTGTGCGGGACTCCACCTTGACCACCATGCTGATGAACAGGTTGTGAGAGTCCTCCTGTTAGATGATATGGTGTTGGTGTGGGGGCAGGTGTGTGTAGGTTTGGGTGTGGGTGTAGATGTGGGTGCTTCGTGTGTGTGTGTGTGTGTGTGTGTGTGTGTGTGTGTGTACGTTTGGGTGTAGGTGGTGGCGTGGGTGTGGGTGTTTCGTGTGGGTGTAGCGCAAGTCAAACGCTTGTCGCCCTCCCGCCTTGTGCAACATCGCTGATTCCATCTTATCCACCATGTTGATTAACAGGTCGTGGGAGTCCTCCTGTGTGTGTGTGTGTGTGTAGGTAGGAGCGTGTGGGGGTGGGTGTCTTGGGTGAGGTGGTGGTGTGGGTGGGTGTGTGGGTGTTACAAGTGTGTGCGTGGTGTGTGTAGGTGTGTGGGACTCGACCTTGACCACCATGTTGATGAACTGGTCGTGAGAGTCCTCCTGTGTGTGTGTAGGTAGGTGTGTGTGGGTGCGGGTGTTACAAAGTGTGGGTGTGGTGTGTGTAGGTGTGTGTGTAGGTGTTACACGTGGGTGTGTGGGACTCGACCTTGACCACCATGTTATGATGCTGGGTTTAGTGGGAAACTGGAAGCAGGTGTGTGGTGGGTGTGGTGGGGGGTGGGGCGGATGGGTGATGGTGTTCGGTGGTTGGGGCGTGGGTGTGAGAGTGTTAAAAGTGTGTGTGTGGTGTTGTTTGGTAGGTTGTGTGTAGGTGGACACGTGGCTTGTGTGTGGGACTCGAAACTTGACCACCCCTGTGAATGAATGGTCGTGGGAGTCCTCCGCCTGTTGTTGAGTGTAGGTGGTGCGGTCTTGTCGCGTCGGGCACGATCATTGGCTGTTGGCGCGGCTCTTAGGTTGGGGAGGGGTTAGTGGTGTGTGGTTTTTTGTGGGTAGAGGTGGGGAGGGGATTAAGGGGGTGGGCGTTCGTACGTCGTCGCGTGTTCGCGCAACAGTGTTTACGACGTGGGGGTCGGTGAAGGAGGGTGCCTGTTGGGGTTGGAGGGGATGGTTAGGGGGGGGAGAGAGATGGCGGGGGGGTCGGGGAGGGGCCTTAGGGGGTGGGTGGGGGGGTCGCTGGAGTGTGGGTACTGCGGGGGGGGGGTGAAGGGGTCGGGGAGACTTCGCTCGCCCGGACGTAGCGACACGCTCGGGTTGGTGGTGGGGGGGAAGGGGGCCTGTGCCTAGTGAGGGGCCTTCAGCACTCGTTGTTTGGTTTGGGGGCCTTCTTTGCTGGTGATGCTCGGGGGGGGCAGGGGGGGGGGGACGGGACGGGCGGAGTGGGTTGTGGTGGGGAGAGGGGTTCCGTCCTCCGGGGAGATGTGGGTGGCGTTGTTAGTCGAGGGCCGGGGGCCCCTCTCCCCTCTTTGTGGGGGCCGGGGACCGGGTGTGGGGGTCGGGGAGGACGTTGGCATTTCCTTTTCGGCGGCCGATTCCGGCGGAAAGTGGTTGTGCCTGCATGGTCCACAGCCGCACGCACTCGCTCTCCCCGGCCGTGGTGGACTATCTCGCGCGGCCCCCACTTATCCCCCTCAGCACGTTCTGCGTGGCCTTCTCCATCTTACCTGACATGTGAGGAGGTGGCCCGTCGCTCGGTGCGAGGGGACTCCAGCCGCCCCTTAGCATGCCTTTGCTTGGCTATTACCTGGGGCACTCTTCGACTGTTACCTAGGTAGGGTCCCGCCCTTACATCGCGCTTGGCTCCGGTGCGAATTCCGCGCGGGCGGTACCTCCGGACTTGGGACGACCGTCCCCTGCCCGGGGCCTGGCTTGCGGTTGTAGGTTTGGGGTTCTCTGCAAACCCACAACCCACGTAACACTTGAACGAAGATCCCCAAATGCCCAGCATACGTCCACTTACCCAGGGCACCAAATCTGCTTCTACCCCCACGGCTACAAACTCGACACAGATCCCCCCCTTTCTTTCTTGTTTGGCACGTCCCAGCCCACGCAACCACCCTGCTCCACCCCCCCCCCCCCCCACACACCACACAAACATTGTCAGCCCCAGGGCCCCCTTAACCACCACCTCACCACCAAGATGGTCAGCCCCAGGTACCAACTCCCCCCCCCCCCCCACCCCCCACCCCCCACAAAATTGTCAGCCCAGGCCCCCTTACCCCCTGCATCCCCCCACCAAGATCGTCAGCCCCAAGGCTCCCAACTGCCCCCCCCCCCCCCCCCCCCCACCCCCCCCCCGTCCTCCCCCCCCCCCCCCCCCCACCCCCCCCCCCCCCACCCCCCCCCCCCCCCCCCCCCCCCCCCCCCCCCTCCGCCAAACAACATTGGACAGCCTCAGGCACCCACCTGCCTCCCCAGCGAAAGTGAGGCGCTATTTTTCATATTTCGAGAGATGGCGCGCGGGTTGATGGCTTTCCTGATCAGGTGGAAGAGGAGGTTGCCAAGATTGTCAGCCCCAGGCTACCCAACAGCCCCCCCCCCCCCCCCACAAAACATTGTCAGCCCCAGGCCCCTACCCCCAGCCTCCCCACCAAGATTGTCAGCCCCAGGCTCCCAACTGCCCCCCCCACACCACAACATTGTTCAGCACCAGGCCCCCTTACCCCCCAGCCTCCCCACACAAGATTGCAGCCCCAGGCTCCCAACTCCCCCCCCCCCCCCCCACACACACACAACATTGTCAGCCCCAGGCCCCCTTACCCCCCCCCCCTGCCTCCCCACCCAAGATTGTCAGCCCCAGGCTCCTAACTGCCCCCCCCCCCCCCACACACACATTGTCAGCCCCAGGCCCCCTTACCCCCCCTGCCTCCCCCACCCAAGATCGTCAGCCCAAGGCTCCCAACTGCCCCCCCTCCCCCCTGCAAACAACATTGACAGCCTCAGGCACCCACCTGCCTCCCCAGCGAAAGTGAGGCGCTATTTTCCACATTTCGAGTGATGGCGCGCGGGTTGATGGCTTTCCTGACCAGGTGGAAGAGGAGGTTGCCAAGATTGTCAGCCCCAGGCCCCCTTACCCCCCTGCCTCCCCACCCAAGATTGTCAGCCCCAGGCTCCCAACTGCCCCTCCCCCACACACAACATTGTCAGCCCCAGGCCCCCTTACCCCCCTGCCTCCCCACCCAAGATCGTCAGCCCAAGGCTCCCAACTGCCCCCCCCCCCCCCCCCAACACACACAACATTGTCAGCCCCAGGCCCCCTTACCCCCCAGCCTCCCCACCCAAGATTGTCAGCCCCAGGCTCCCAACTGCCCCCCCCCCCCCCCCCCCCCCCCCCCACAACATTGTCAGCCCCAGGCCCCCGTTACCCCCCTGCCTCCCCACCCAAGATTGTCAGCCCCAGGCTCCCAACTGCCCCCCCCCACACACACAACACTGTCAGCCCCAGGCCCCCTTACCCCTCTGCCTCCCCACCCAAGATCGTCAGCCCAAGGCTCCCAACTGCCCCCCTCCCCCTGCAAACAACATTGACAGCCTCAGGCACCCACCTGCCTCCCCAGCGAAAGTGAGGCGCTATTTTCCACATTTCGAGTGATGGCGCGCGGGTTGATGGCTTTCCTGACCAGGTGGAAGAGGAGGTTGCCAAGATTGTCAGCCCCAGGCCCCCTACCACCCCTGCCTCCCCCACCCAAGATTGTCAGCCCCAGGCTCCCAAACTGCCCCTCCCCAACACACAAAATTGTCAGCCAAGGCCCAGTTACCCCCCTGCCCCCCACCACAAGATCGTCAGCCACAACAGCTCCAAACTGCCCCCCACCCCCCCCCAACACCACACACAACATTGTCAGCCCCAGGCCCCTTCCCCCCCAGCCTCCCACCCAGATTGTCAGCCCCGGCTCCCCAATGAACACCTCCCCCCCCCCCCACACACAACTTCAGCACCAGGCCCCTTACCCCCCTGCCTCCCCACCCAAAGATTGTCAGCCCCAGGCTCCCAACTGCCCCCCCCCACACACACAACCACTGTCAGCCCCGGCCCCCTTACCCCGCTGCCTCCCCACCCAAGATGTCAGCACCAGGATCCAACTGCCACCCCCCCCACACAACATGTCAGCCCCAGGCCCCCTACCCCCTGCCTCCCCACCCAAGATGTCAGACAGGCTCCCAACTGCCCCCCCCCACACACACAACACTGTCCGCCCCCGGCCCCCTTACCCCACTGCCTCCCCACCCAAGATCGTCCAGCCCAAGTCCCAACTGCCCCCACCCCCCCCACCCCCCCCCCCCCCACCCACCCCCCCCCCACCCCCCCCCACCCCCCCCCCCGAACACAAACATTGACAGCTCAGGCACCCACCATGCCTCCCACAGCGAACGTGAGGCGCTATTTTCCACATTCGAAGAGTGATGGCGGCGGGTTGATGGCCTTTCCTACAGGTGGAAGAGGAGGTTGCAAAGATTTAGCAGCCCCAGGGGCACCCATTCCCCCTGCCTCCCCACCCAAGATGTCAGGCCCCAGGCTCCAAACTGCCCCTCCCCCACACACAACAGTGTAAGCCCCAGGCCCCGTTACCCCCATGCCTCCCAACCAAGATCGTCAGCCCAAGGCTCCCAACTGCCCCCCCCCCCCCCCCCACACCACACACAACATGTCAGCCCCAGGCCCCCTTACCCCCCAGCCACCCCCACCCAAGATTGTCAGCCCCGGATCCCAACTGGCCCCCCTCCCCCCCCCACACACAACAATGTCAGCCCCAGGCCCCCTTGACCCCTGACTCCCCACCAAAGATGTCAGCCACAGGACCCCAATGCCCCCCCCCCCCCACAACAACCACGGTTAGCCCAAGGCCCCCTTACCCCACTGCCTCCCCACCAAGCTGTCAGCCCAGGCTCCCAACTGCCCCCCCCCCCCCCCCCCCCCCCCCCCCGCAAACAACATTGACAGCCTCAGGCACCCACCTGCCTCCCCACCGAAGTGAAGGCGTATTTTCAAATTTCGGTGAGGCGCGCGGGTTGCTGGCTTTCCTGACCAGGTGGAAGAGGGGGTTGCCACCCACCCCCCCCCCCCCCCCCCCCCCCCACCACCCCACCCAAAACACACACAAACAACATTGTCAGCCTTCAGGCACCCAAACAGCCCCCCCCCCACCCCCCCCCCCACACACACACCATAGCCAGCCCCAGGACACCCACCTGCCTCCCTAGCGTAAAGTGAGGCGCTATTTTTTTCACATTTCGAGTGATGGCGCGCGGGTTGATGGCTTTCCCTGAGGACCCCCCTTGCGCCTGGACCACAAGGTTCTCCATCTCACACACGACACACCATTCGTTGGGGTGCGGCTTGGAGCATGTGGGCGAATGCTGCCTTTGCCTGATAAAAGGTAGGGGGTGGGTGGTGGGTGAGAGGCAGGTGCAGGTGCAAGGGTAGGAGTGGGGGCAGGGGCGCATGAGGTGGAGTGTGGCTTGGAGCATGTGGGCGAGTGCTCCCCTTGCCTGAGAAAAGGTAGGGCGGGTAGGGGGTGGGTGGGGGGTGGGGGGAGATGGGTGGTGGGTGAGGGGCGGGGGCAGGTGCAGGGGTAGGAATGGGGGCAGGGGCAGGGGCGCATGAGTTGGGGTGTGGCTTGGAGCATGTGGGCGAATGCTGCCTGTGCCTGATAAAAGGAAGGGGGTGGGTGGGGGAGTGGGGGGAGAGATGGGGTGGTGCGGTTGAGGGGCGGGGGCAGGTGCAGGGGTTAGGAATGGGGGGCAGGGGCAGGGGGCAGGAGTTGGGGGTGTTGGCTTGGAGCATCGTGGACGGAATGGTCTGCCTGTGCTGATTGGAAACAGACGGGGGTGGGGTGGTGGGTGATTTGCAGGTGCAGGTGTAGGAGTGGGGGAAGGTGCAGAGGTGTATGAGGCACAGCAGCAGCAACTACACAATATAATGCACACACACACAGCCCCCCCCCCCCCCCCACCACCACCACCACCACCCACCCACCACCGCCCAGTAAAACGTACACCATTGAGACGGTCTCGACGAGAGGAGTACAAATCTGAAGTCGTTAGTTAGTGACACCAAGGGTGTAATTGGTGGATCTCCTGGAAGGTACATCCAGGCTGGACGCCAGGCTGGACGTCACCCAGACCTTCGCGCCCAGCTTGGCACGAGCGGCAGTTGGGCGGAAAAGGCGCGCGCGCAACGCGTTCTGAATTCCTGTCCCCTACGAGGTTCCTAAAGCAGTCGAGCCTGGGGTCGAGCACTCGAGCCCCCCCCCACCCCAAAACACACACACCACCCGTGCAGACCATCAGGCTCCAGAATACTAGTTGAGTAGATCAAGCCATGATAATGATGATGATAAAGATAAAAAGACAGATAAATAACGCCTTCAGTCGTTTTTATACCTTAGTGATCTCCTCCTAGGGCGCGGACGACTGCTGAGCGCCCAAGAAAGTTATAAAAATACTAAAATCTAAATAACTTTGTCCAAACTTGATATTTGTGTATTTTGGTTGTATGGTTGGAAAGGCCTTGACGAGATGATGCTCATGGACCCCCCTTTCACTATGTAATACTGTCTGGGTGTCTAGATATGAGGTCTCGAAGGGGAGGGGGTGGGGGGGGGGTCCCAGGGGTCAAAATAACAACTTCCGAACGTGGGGTCAGCCAACTTTATTTCTGCCCCCCCCCTCGTAAATACATATATATATTAGGCCTCACATGTCACACTGCAGCAGCGAATTAGCAAGATCATGCACACACACAGCCCCCTCCTCACCCCACCACCACAGCCCTGTATATATATTTCTCCTCACATGAGATATGTGACCAAGGGGCGTGTGCGCACGAGACACTGCAGCAGCGAATTAGAAAGATCATGCACACACACAGCCCCCTCCTCACCCCACCACCACAGCCCTGTATATATATTTCTCCTCACATGAGATATGTGACCAAGGGGCGTGTGCGCACGAGACACTGCAGCAGCGAATTAGAAAGATCATGCACACACAGCCCCCTCCTCACCCCACCACCACAGCCCTGTAAATATATTTCTCCTCACATGAGATATGTGACCAAGGGGCGTGTGCGCATGAGACACTGCAGCAGCGAATTAGCGAAGCACGTGTTGCCGCAATTCGTGAGCCCCACAGGCGGTTTGGTGTCTCCTTCTCCATCTTCGCCCATGTACGTGAAGTAGTGCAAAAACTTGGCATACTCAAATAGCACCTGTCACGGTGGTGTAGTGGTGGTGGTGTTAAGGTTGGTGGTGGCGGTATGGTTGTTGTTGTTGTTGTTGGTGGTGGTGGTAAGGTTGGTGTTGGTGATGGTGGTGGTAAGGTTGGTGGTGTTGATTCTTACGGGCGGCTTGGTGTCTCCTTCACCGTCTTCACCCATGTTCGTGAAGTAGTGCAATAACTTGGCATACTCAAACAGCACCTGTAGTGGTGGTAGTGTGGTAATGGTGGTGGCTGTGGCTGTGGTGGTAAGGGTGGTGGTGGTATCGAGTCCCACGGGCTGCTTAGTGTCTCCTTCACCGTCTTCATGCATGCACGTGAAGTAGCGCAAGAACTTGGCGTACTCAAACAGCACCTGTCGTGGTGGTGTGGTGGTGTGGTGGTTTTCTGGTGGTGGATCAGGGCGTGGTGGTGAGTACAGAGTTGTGCTGGATAGGTGGTCCGGTTGGTGGTGTAGCCGTGGTAAGGTTTGTGGTGGCGGTGTGAGTGATGTGATCTTGGGCGCGAAGTTGGGTATGGGTGAGATGGTGTTATGTTGGGTGGTGGTGGTAAGGGCGGTGGTGTAGTGGTTTAGTGAACACAAACACGTTCAGTTTACTTTCAGGATTATAAGAGTTGGGGATTTCTCAGCTGTTCTTCTTTCCGGCTTCTAGGCAGCTCCCCTGGCTGGCTAATAAGCTAAAGCAACCTAGTTTTGAGGCTTAGCCCAGTGGCGGGCTCAGGGAGCTGCCTAGAAGCTGCTGCTAGTAGCTGAAAAGAAAAAACGGCAGTGGTGTGGTGGTGTACAAAACACAAACACCTTCAGTCTTCATGAAGGACTAGAAGAGGTGAGGATATATCACCTGCTTGGGAATAGGAGCAACCTCACCAGGCTCTTCCTTCTTCTTGTTGACACTGGGCAGCAGTGGTGTGGTGGTTTACAAAACACAAACACCTTCAGTCTTCATGAAGGATTATAAGGAGGGACCAGCATATCCTATGATGTTGACCGAAGACGAGTATGACAGCACAAGATATCATTAAAATTGCATCCTATCATATTGTATATAAATGGTAACTTAGGTCAAGTCAGATATCATATGATGAGATGATTTACTATGATATCATACTGCCGTTCCCGTAGTGGTAGAGCGCTTGTTAAATATGGTCACCACAGCCGGAGGTCTCTGGTTCGAATCTGCACTGACATGTGCTCAAGAAATCCCTAGTTTCCGTGGTTATCGCACGGGGGGTATTGTTAACTGCAATGTGCAGACGGCTAGACGCCATACCTGGCGTATATAACCTTGTAACGCTTATTATTATATTGCCTTTCCCTAATTATAAAAAGGTGGGGATGTCTCACCTGCTTAGGAATGGTTTTTCTTTCTAAGTGTCAGCGTGTACTAATAGGACACGAGCGCATCATTGGCATCTGATTCAGATGCCAATCAGGCACTCGTGTCCTAGTAGTATACGCTGACACTAAGGAAAAACAGAAAGAAGGAAGACAGTGGATATCTTACCTGCTTAGGAATAAGAGCAATCTCATCCGGCTCTTCCTTCTTCTTGCTGCCACTGGGCGGCGGTGGTGTGGTGGTGTGGTGGTGGTGGTGGTGGTGGTGTGGTGTGGTGTGGTGGTGGTGGTGTGGTGGTGTGGTGGTGATGTGATGTGATGGTGTGGTGGTGGTGTGGTGGTGTGGTGTGGTGTGGTGTGGTGTGGTGGTGTGGTGGTGGTGGTGTGGTGGTGGTGGTGGTGGGTGGGGGCGGCAGTTGAGTGTGGTGGGTGGTGTGTGGGGCGGTAGTGATGTGGTGGTGTGGTTGGGCGGCAGTGGTGTGGTGGTGTGGTGGTGTGGTGGTGGTGGTGTGGTGGGGCCGCAGTGATGTGGTGGTGTGGTGGGGCGGTAGTGATGTGGTGGTGTGGTTGGGCGGCAGTGGTGTGGTGGCGTGGTGGTGTACAAAACACGAACACCTTTAGTCTACACGAAGGATTAGAAGAGGTGGGAATACCGCACTGCTTTTCTTTCTGAAGAAAAACAGAGAGAAGAAAAATAGTAGATATCTTGCCTGCTTTGGAATAGGAGCAATCTCGTCAGGCTCCTCCTTCTTCTTGCCGACACTGGTCGATACAAGCCGGGGGTCCTTCTCATTGGCTTGCAACTTTGCCTTGAGAGATGGGCACTCCTGCTTGTGGCCGCCACTCACCCAGTGCTCCTTCTGGCACTCCTTGGTGCAGTAGCGCATACTCTTGCAGAGGGAGCATCTATGGGGGGCAGGTGTGTGTGTGTGTGGTGTGGTGTGGGGTGTGGTGTGGTGTGGGGGGGGGGCAATGCATGAGTGTAGGTGTTTGTGTGTGTGTGGGTGTGTGTTGTGTGGTGTGTGTGTGTGTGTGTGTGTGTGTGTGGGGGGGGGGGGGGGCATGCGTGCGTGCATGTGTGTTGTGTGTGTGAGGGGTGTGTGTGTGTGTGTGTGTGTGTGTGGGGGGGGGGGGGGGATGTTGGGAGTGGGTGTGCGTGTGTGTGTGTGGTGTGTGTGTGTGTGTGTGTGTGTTGTGTGTGTTGTGGGGGGGGGGGGGGCGTGCGTTTGTGTAGGTGTGTGTGTGTGCGTGGGGTGGGGTGGGGGTAGGTGTGAGGCTCCTGCTTGTGGCCGCCACTAACCAAGTGCTCCTTCTGGTAGTAAGTACTGGCAGGGAGCATCTGTGTGGGTGGATGGGGGGTGGGGCGGGGTGTAGGTGTGGGTGTAGGTGTGCGTGTGTGTATGTTAGTGTGTGTGTATGTGAGTGTGTCCGTGTGAGTGTGTCCGTGTGTGTGTGTTAGTGTGTGTGTTTGTGTGTGTGTGTGTGTGTGTGTGGAGGCAGGAGGTGCAGGGGAGCTCACCTGAAAGTCGATGTGCTACCACAGTTACTACATTTACTGACAGCATGAGTGTGTTGGTGTGTGTGAGTGTGTGTATGTGTGTGTGTTGGTGTGTATTAGTGTGTTTGTGTGTGTGTGTGCGCGTTGGTGTCCCTTAGTGTATGTGTGTGTGTGTTGTGTTAGTGTGTGTGTGTTGGTGTGTGTTGGTGTGTGTGTGTGTGTGTGTCTTGAGGCAGGAGGTGCAGGGGTGCTAACCTGAAAGTAGATGTGCTACCACAGTTACTGCATTTACTGACAGCCTGTGCAGCAGCCTCTGAGGGGAGCGTCATCGAAGAGGGCTCTGAGTTGAGGGGGGGCACCTCCCACCAAGGAGTGTCGTCCGGCGGGGCTCTAACCCACGACCTGGCGGCCCATGCAGGGCGGAGGGCGGCGGAGAGGAGCTGCCAAAAAGTACTTGAATCTGAGGGGTGGGGTGGGGTGGGATAGGGTGGGATAGGGTAGAGTAGGGTGGGGTGGGGTGGGGTAGGATAGGGTGGGATAGGGTGGGGAGGGGTGGGTTAGGGTATAGTAGGGTGGGATAGGGTGGGGTGGGATAGGGTGGGGTGGGATAGGGTGGGTTAGTGGTTCAAGGGAAGGGTTAGGGTGTGCAAGGGATGGTTTGATGGATGGGGCTCTAAGCCAGGACCTGGTGGCCCACGCAGGGCGGAGAGCGGCGGATAGGAGCTGCTAGAGATACTTGAATCTGAGGGTGGGGTGGGGTGGGGTGGGATAGGGTGGGATAGGGTAGAGTAGGGTAGGATAGGGTGGGATAGGGTGGGGTGGGGTGGGGTGGGTTAGGGTATAGTAGAGTGGGATAGGGTGGGGTGGGGTGGGATAGGCTAGAGATACTTGAATCTGAGGGGTGGGGTGGGGTGGGTTAAGGTGTGTTAAGGTGTGGTTAGGGATGATTTAGGGTGGGGTATGGGTGGTGTGGGATAGGGTGGTTTGGCGTGGGGTGGGATAGGGTGGGTTAGGGTGTGCAAGGGATGGGATAGGGTGGTTTAGCGTGGGCTTATGGTGGGGTGGGATAGGGTGTTTAGCGTGGGGTGGGATAGGGTGGGTTAGGGTGTGTAAGGGATGGGATAGGGTGGTTTAGCGTGGGCTTATGGTGAGGTGGGATAAGGTGGTTTAGCGTGGGGTGGGATAGGGTGGGTTAGGTTATGCAAGGGATGGGTTAGGGTGGGTTAGAGTGTGGTAAGGTGTGTACGGGATGAGAAAGGACATGTTTGGAAACCACCACACTCCACCACCACACACTATCACAAAGCGAAGTGCTACCAAAGACCACGACGCACCACCACTCACCACTTGCCACCACCACACATCATCACAAAGCGAAGTGCTACCAAAGACCACGACGCACCACCACTCACCACTTGCCACCACCACACATCATCACAAAGCAAAGTGCTACCAAAGACCACGCACAACTGCACCTCACCACTCACCACATACCACCACCACACATCATCACAAAGCAAAGTGCTACCAAAGACCACGCACAACTGCACCTCACCACTCACCACATACCACCACCACACATCATCACAAAGCAAAGTGCTACCAAAGACCACGCACAACTGCACCTCACCACTCACCACATACCACCACCACACATCATCACAAAGCAAAGTGCTACCAAAGACCACGCACAACTGCACCTCACCACTCACCACTTGCCACCACCACACATCATCACAAAGCAAAGTGCTACCAAAGACCACGCACAAATGCACCTCACCACTCACCACATACCACCACCACACATCATCACAAAGCAAAGTGCTACCAAAGACCACGCACAACTGCACCTCACCACTCACCACATACCACCACCACACATCATCACAAAGCAAAGTGCTACCAAAGACCACGCACACTGCACCTCACCACTCACACATACCACCACCACACATCATCACAAAGCAAAGTGCTACCAAAGACCACGCACAACTGCACCTCACCACTCACCACATACCACCACCACACATCATCACAAAGCAAAGTGCTACCAAAGACCACGACGCACCACCACTTGCCACCACCACACATCATCACAAAGCAAAGTGCTACCAAACACAACTACGCACCACCACTCACCACATACCACCAACACCCACCATCACACAGCGAGGTAATACCACGCACAACTACAGGTCACCACTCACCATATACCACCACCACCCACCATCGCAAAGCAAGGTAATACCACGCACAGCTACTCGTCACCACTCACCACATACCACCACCACCCACCATCACACAGCAAGGTAATACCACGCACAACTGCACCTCACCACTCACCACATAACACCACCACCCACCATCACAAAGCAAGGTAATACCACGCACAACAACAGGTCACCACTCACCACATACCACCACCACCCACCATCACACAGCGAGGTAATACCACGCACAACTACAGGTCACCACTCACCACATACCACCACCACCCACCATCACACAGCGAGGTAATACCACGCACAACTACAGGTCACCACTCACCACATACCACCACCACCCACCATCACACAGCGAGGTTATACCACGCACAACTGCACCTCACCACTCACCACATACCACCACCACACATCAGCACGCAGCCAAGTACTACCACACACAACTACGCACCACCGCTCACCACATACCACCACCACACATCAGCACGCAGCCAAGTACTACCACACACAACTACGCACCACCGCACACCAACTACCACCACCAAAGATCACCAACACCCACCATCACCATAGTGCTCCGCTGTGTGATGGTGTGTGGTGGTGGTGTGTGGTGGTGGTGGTCCGTGGTGGGTGTTAGTGGGTGGTAGTGGGTGTAAGTGGGTGTTATTGGGTGGTAGTGGGTGTAAGTGGGTGTTAGTGGGTGGTAATGGGTGGTAGTGGGTGGAAGTGGGTGGTAGTGGGTGGTAATGGGTGGTAGTGAGGGCGGTGTGGGGGGTTTAGCGGGTGCGAGCGTCAGTGGTGGTGGGTGTTAGTGGGTATGAGTGTGGGTGTTGGTGGGAGCTGCGTGGTCGAGAAGTAATGATACATCGCATTGGTGAGTTGGCTGGTGGAAGGGAGAGTGTGAACCTAATATGGAATATGGAGCCAGGAGTGTGGGTGTCGCACGCTGGTAGTGATCGAGGCTTACACTCCGAGTTTCTTAACAGGTTGATAGCAATGATGTGGTGTGTGGGGGCGCACATTACAGGCAAGGCAAGTTGGCTGGTGGAAGGGAGGGGGTGGACTTGATACGGGATATGGAGCCAGGAGTGTGGGTGTGACACGCTGGTAGTGATCGAGGCTTACACACCGGGTTTCTTAACAGGTTGATAGCAATGATGTGGTGTGTGGGTGCGCACATTACGGGCAAGGCAAGTTGGCTGGTGGAAGGAAGGTATTGATGATGGGGTGTAACATTAGTTGATGAAGAAATGCTGCTGCACTATCTGCATTAATACTTCGACACATATCAGATGTGTAAGCATTTGACAGTTCAAGCCCAGTCCTCAACAGATGGCAATGACATGGATAAGGAGTATGCTAATTTCCTCCTGGCCGGAAGGTAGGCCTGGCCTGGTAGAATTGATAAGGGATACGACTTTGAGAGTGTGTGCGTGGTACATTGGTAGTGATGGAAGCAAACACACCCATATGCAGCACTGCCTTGGGGAGGGGGCTAGGGGCAGTGACCACACAGACCACAGCGTTGATGTTGGTTATGAGGAAGAGGGGTGTTTTGGCTCAGGAGCCCTGCGCACATACACTGCTGGGTAAAGGACTGGAACTGCCCTGCTAGTGGCTCGTCTACACCTTGCCAGCGATCGATCAATTTAAGGGTAGCAGGCAGCTTCGTAGAATGCAGTGTTTGGGTCGGGCGTTGCGTTTGAGCTTGGGCTTCAGGCCACAAGGTATAAGCGGGGAGACTATTCGCATGCATCTGTGGTGTTGTGTCTACACGGCCCATGTTTACTCCGCCCACAGACGGTGATTAGCCTGCAGGCTGATAGAACATACTTTAATCTTGCGGATGATTCTTGTTACGATTAATTGTTCAGCATCCGGGAAGTTTGTGTTCGTACGACGGTTCTACAACTTACACGTAGTAGACGCTAAGCAAGATTGACACAGCGAATTGCCTCAGCAGCATCCGCGATCGCTCCTTTAAGGTGTGCTAACTTAGACGAGTCCAAGCACAGATAGAAGGAACGAACGCCGTTTGGCGTGACTTCTGTAGGAAGCGGAGCGTGGCACCGCAAAGATTACAGCGAATTGCCCACCTGATCAAACTGCACCTTCGGACCAGTCTACAGGTTCAAGCGTTTCAAGCGCTGTACAGAAGAGGCGGTACAGCTGAAGGCCCAGTATAGGCCAACACCAAATCCCCTCCGCGGCCTCCGTTGCAAAACTCCGTTGCGTTGCACCATCGTCTTGCATTTCCAGCCAATTTGATCCGTCATGCGATAACGAGGCTCGGAACTGGCGTGTGCAATCCAGCTCTCTTGGCCTCCCCTCCCCTTCCGTCTGTTGCTCAGAACTCGCACCCATCGATTCCCGTGCCTCCCTGAATCCCCTCCTCCCGCTCATTGGGCTCTGGAACGCAAAAAAAACGAGGAACAGGGGTAGCAATAGCAAGATAGCAGCCCCCTGTTGCATGCATGCGGTATTGAGATAGATGCAGCATCACGAGGGTGATGATGGATCAGGCTCTGATCCTGAGGACTTGGTAGGTGTATGATAGTCTGTTTGTTAGTCTACCGTCTTTACCTATATTCCTGTTTTATCCAATTTTAATGTATGCTAAACTACCCATGGGGCACTGTTGTAAGACTGTGTGCAAGACTGTTGGTGTGGCAGTCTGTTAGACTGTTGGTTCTATTTTTGTGTAATATGGGTTGTTAAGATAGGTTTGGTATACTGTTGGCAGACTGTTGGTAAGATTGGTTGGTTGTTAAGATAGGTTGGGTAAACTGTTGGCAGACTGTTGGTAAGATTGGTTGGTTGTCAAGATAGGTTGGGTAAACTGTTGGCAGACTGTTGGTAAGATTGGTTGGTTGTTAAGATTGGTTGGGTATACTGTTGATGAGACTGTTGTATACTGTATGAGCCAGAGCCCCGTGTGTAGCTGACAACTTAGACCAAGGCTTTTCTTTTCAGCTTATCTGAGCAGCTTCTGGGCAGCTCCCCAAGCTAGCTACTGTGCCACACCCAAAAATGTCATCACTTCTAGACAGCTGATTGTTTCAGCTTCAAGATGCACTTCGTTGCGTAAGGTTTGGCTGAATCGCGAGTCAGGGTAGCTGCCTAGAAGCTGCTGCTGGTAGCTGGAAAAAAACTATCTTAGACCATGTTGAATCAACCCGAGCACCTCGAGAATTGATCATCTTTGTTCAGATCGCTTGTACTGCCTACCGAGTTTGTCCCATCTATTCAAATGTTTGCTAGTCTTTGATAACCTACACCCGGTCTTCCTTACAGTTTTTCTTTTCAGCCACCAGCAGCAGCTTCTAGGCAGCTCCCCTGGCTTGCTATTCAGCCAAACCTAACATTACCTAGTGCATCTTGAAGCTGACACAATCAGCTGTCCAGAAGTGCTGAACTGTTTGGGTGTAGCAGAGTCGCTAGCTTTTATTTTCAGGTATCAGCAGCAGCTTCTAGGCAGCTCCTCTGGCTTGCTATTCAGCCAAATCTAACATTACCTAGTGCATCTTGAAGCTGACACAATCAGCTGTCCAGAAGGGCTGAACTGTTTGGGTGTAGCAGAGTCACTAGCTTTTATTTTCAGCTATCAGCAGTAGCTTCTAGGCAGCTCCCCTGGCTTGCCACCCTGCCAACCCTAACACAACGTCGTGCAGCTGAAAGCTGGCAAAAACATATTTTGAATGCTGCTGACATCTGGGAGATTGGCCCAGTGGGTGGCGCAGGCAGCTGCCTAGAAGCTGCTGCTGGTAGCTGAAAAGAAAAGCTATGGGATAGACAGGGTGTGGGCAATACAAGACTAGCATACAATTGAAAGGCAGGACAAACATGGTGGGCAGTACAAGTGATCCACCAATGGTCTACCAAACGGTTGTTACAGTCAAGAATGATATACCGAATGTGTGTTACAGACATGTGCATGTGCATGTGCACCAAGCACGCGCCATGTGCATGTGCATGTGCACACGCACGCAGTCATGTGCATGTGTGCACATGCACGCAGTCATGTGCATGTGCGCACATGCACACAGCCACAATTGCGCTTGCAAAGCACGTTATATGATTAAAAAGCTAGCAAAAAATCCATCACAAATGTATCAGAAATAAAAAAACGCACGCAGTTGCATCCAAGCAAGAGCAATGGAGATCAGGGTACTTCCAAGCGCGCGCTTTTGCGCGCTGGCGCGCTGCCTTTTTGAGTCCCACTGCGCGTTTCGCGCAGTTTTTTGCAACCCCCTGTGGGCACAGCAAGCATTTTGTGCGCTTGTTGCACCACAAAGCACAGTTTTTTTTCAAGTGCGCTAAAGCGCTGGCCAATTTGGTCAATGGAAGTACCCTGATGGAGATTGACATTGGCATTAATATTGAGATTACAATTGAGAGTAACATTTAGATTAGGATTAATATTGAGATAACATTGAGATTAGGATTAACATTTACATTGAGATTCACTTTACGATTAACATGAACATTAAGATTGGAATTAAGATTAACATGAACATTAAGATTGAGATTAACATGAACATTAAGATTGAGATTAAGATTGAGATTAAGATTAACATTAACATTAAGATTGAGATTGAGATTAAGATTAACATTAAGATTGGAATTGAGATGAACATTAACATTAAGATTGAGATTAACATGAACATTAACATTCAGATTGAGATTAAGATTAACATTAAAATTAAGATTGGAATTGAGATTAACATGAACATTAAGATTGAGATTAACATGAACATTAACATTAAGATTGGAATTGGCATTCACATTAAGATTGAGATTAACAGTAACATTAAC
>JACBWV010000364.1:3880421-4007921 GCA_013435795.1 Chlamydomonas sp. ICE-L
CCCTTCCTCTAACCCGCCCCCAAATCCACAGCCCCCCCTTCCAAAGCCCTTCCCTACCCAACCCCTCCCAAAACTCAAACCCAAACTCATGAACCCCCCCTCCACAGGCTTCTAGTGATCATCCCTCCATCAGTCATCATATGTTCTGGCCTATAGCTTCTCATCCTGCTGCAACAAACCCCTCCCCCAACACACCCAGACCCAGACCTCCCCCCCCCCCCCCCCCCCCCTCCTCCTCCACAAACCCAACCTCAAACTCCTGCCCCCCCTCCACAGGCTACTAGTGATCATCCCTCCATCAATTATCACATGTGCTGGCCTCCATCTTCACAATCTATCCTCAAATGCTTCGACCACCCCTCCACAAACCCAGACCCAAACCCACAGCCACCCCTTCCAAAGCCCTTCCCTTACCAACCCCTTCACAAACCCAACCCCAAACTCAAACTCCTGGGCCCCCCCTCCACAGGCTACTAGTGAGCATCCCTCCATCAGTCATCACATGTGCTGGCCTCCAGCTTCTCATCCTGCTGCAACAAACCCCTCCCCTAACACACCCAGGCCCCCCCCCCAACACACCCAACCCCCTCCACAAACCCAACCCCAAACCCCTGGGCCCCCCCTCCACAGGCTACTTGTGAGCACCCCTCCATCAGTCATCACATGTGCTGGCCTCCAGCTTCTCATCCTGCTGCAACAAACCCCTCCCCCAACACACCCAGAACCCCCCCCCCAACACACCCAACCCCCTCCACAAACCCAACCCCAAACTCCTGGGCCCCCCCTCCACAGGCTACTTGTGAGCACCCCTCCATCAGTCATCACATGTGCTGGCCTCCAGCTTCTCATCCTGCTGCAACAAACCCCTCCCCCAACACACCCAGACCCAGACCCCCCCTCCCCCCCCCCCCTCCACAACCCAATCTCAAACTCCTGCCCCCCCCCCCCCCCTCCACAGGCTACTTGTGAGCATCCCTCCATCCGTCATCACATGTGCTGGACTCCAGCTTCTCAACCTATCCTCAAATGCTTTGACCACCCTTCCCCAAGAAATTGGGCAACTAGCAGTGAGTGAGATCATGCTGGCAAATAGCTTGCTTGGTCGCTTAATTGGTTGTTCATCTGTTTATCTGATGTTCCTCAAGATATTGGGCAACTAGCGGTGAGCGGGCTTGTGATGGCAACCTGGAGTGCTTGGTCGTTTAATTGGTTGGTTGTATGTTTATGTGATGATTGGCTGTCTGTCTAGCTGTCTTGTTGGTTGGTTGGTTGGTTGGTTATTCGTTTAATTTGTTGGTTATCTGTTTATCTGATGATTGGCTGGCTGTCTAGCTGTCTTGTTTGTTGGTTGGTTTGTCGGTTTGTTGGTTTTTTGTTTATCTGCTTGGTTTGGCGATTCATAATGTTTTACTCAAGGGGGAGCAAGAATAGTGCGTGGGGGGGTGAGGTGGGGGGTGGGGGCAGGGGGGTGGGGAGCTCGACCCAAAGCTCGATTGATTTTGGGACCCGTTGGGGACCAGAATTCAGATCACGCATCCGGCATTCTCTGGAAGCAGCTTGTGCGAAGCAGTGTGCGAAACAGGAATCAGGGATTTGGTGTCTTTCAAGGTTGGGCTCCTGGCAGCCATTTGGGTAGGCGGCCCAAGGTTTTCGGGGGGCAGGGTCAAGATTTGAGTCAAAACTTGAATTAAAAAATCTCCATGTGTATCTGAACTTATGAGACTTTCACCTGCGCATGTGACCTAATGTGTGCAGCTCACGTATGTACTTACGCCTTTGCCTGTGCCCCCAATGTGTGTAGTACACATGCAGTACGCATGTACTTACGCCTTTCCCTGTGCCCCCAATGTGTGTAGTACACATGCAGTACGCATGTACTTACGCCTTTCCCTGTGCCCCCAATGTGTGCAGTACACATGCAGTACGCATGTACTTACGCCTTTCCCTGTGCCCCCAATGTGTGCAGTACACATGCAGTACGCATGTACTTACGCCTTTCCCTGTGCCCCCAACGTGTGCAGTCCCTGCGCCACCTCGACTTAAGCTTTAACAAGTTGGAAGAGCTTCCGGTGTCCATTGGGGAGCTCCAGCTGTTGGAAGTGCTGAACCTTGCCTACAACCAACTGGACAAGATCACTCCCTCAGTAAGTCACCACCTGTTGGACCTAGTTGTCCAGTTGTACAGCTGTTGGAAGTGCTGAACCTTGCCTACAACCAACTGGACAAGATCATTCCCTCAGTAAGTCACCACCTGTTGGACCTAGTTGTCCAGTTGTACAGCTGTTGGAAGTGCTGAACCTTGCCTACAACCAACTGGACAAGATCACTCCCTTAGTAAGTCACCAACCTTACTCCACCTACACACCTCTGTTCCCCACCACCACCCCTCACCCTCACGCTTTCACCCCTGAAACAGACACACTCTCACACACATATACACCCACATATGCACTCACATATACACACACACGCATATGCACACACACGCACACACACTATCCCCCAACCACACACACACAATACACGCACTTACTCACAGACATATACACACACATACACACATACCGGCAGACACACACAGATACAGATACAGACACCCGGACACGCACACGCACACATACACACACCACACACCACACACACATACACACATACCCCCCCCCCCACCCCCACCCCACCCCACCCACCCACACAGGTTGGCTCCCTGGACAAGCTCCACCAGCCCACACACATGCACACACCACACGTACCACATACCCCCCACAACCCACCCCACCCCACCCCCACCCCACATACCCCCCACACACCACACACACACACCACACACACACTACACACACATCCACACACATCCCCCCCCCACCCCACCCCCAACCCCAACCCCAACCCCAACACACACACACAGGTTGGCTCCCTAGACAAGCTTTACCATCGTACATGCATACACACCACACCACCACACACACACACACACTCATGCACACAGACATATGCACGCACATTCACACACATACACACACAGCCTCACACACACATACCCCCCCCCCCCCCCCATAGACACACACACACAGACACACACACACACACACACACAGGTTGGCTCCCTGGGCAAGCTCCACCAGTCCACACACATTCACACACCACACCACCACCCTCCCACACATACCCCACATACCCCCCCCCCCCCCCCCCCCTCAGACACACACACAGGTTGGCTCCCTGGGCAAGCTCCACCAGTCCACACACATTCACACACCACACCACCACCCACCCACACATACCCACACATACCCCCCCCCCCCCCCCTCTCACACACACACACTGGTTGGCTCCCTAGGCAAGCTCTACCAGCCCGCACACATACACACACCACACCACCACCACCATACTAGTGCACACACATACACACACCACACACACCACACCACCATCACCATGCACACATACGCACACGTAGCCTTACACACACATACCCCCCCACTTACCACCCCCACACCCCACATACCCACCACACACACACACTTCACACACACAACCCGCACACAGGTTTGCTCCCTGGACAAGCTCCATCAGCCCACACACACCAACACCACACACACACACACATACCCCCCCACTACCCCCCCCCCCCCCCCCCCCCCCCCCACTCACACACACCACCACCACACACACCACACACACCACACACACACACACACACACACACACAGGTTGGCTCCCTGGACAAGCTCCACCAGCCCACACACATACACACACCACACCATCACCACCACCACACACACACACACAGATTGGCTCCCTGGACAAGCTCCACCAGCCCACACACATACACACACCACACCACCACCACCACCACCACACACACACACACAGATTGGCTCCCTGGACAGCTCCACCAGCCCACACACATACACACACCACACACCACCACCCACCACACACACCACCACAGATTGGCTCCCTGGACAAGCTCCACCAGCCCACACATATACACACACCACACCACCACCACCACCACACACACCACAACCACCCCACCACCACCACACACAAACACACAGATTGGATCCCTGACAAGCTTTTACCATGCCCCACACCTATCACAACACCACACCACACACCACCACCACCACCCCACACCCACACAGGTTGGCTCCCTGGACAAGCTCCCCAGCCCACCACGCATAACACACCCCACCAACACCAACACCACACACACATGCACACACACACATACCCCCCCCCCCCCTTCCCCCCCCCCCCCCCCCCCCCCCCCCCCACATACACACACACCACTCCCAACACGCACACAGGTGTGCTCCCTGGACAAGCTCCACCAGCTGGTGCTGAATGACAACACCCTCAAGACACTCCTAGCCTCACTTGGAGTTCTACACCACCACCACCACCCACACCCACACAGGTTGGCTCCCTGGACAAGCTCCACCAGCCCACACGCATGCACACACCACACCAACACCAACACCACACACACATACACACACGCAGCCACACACACACACACACACACACACACACACACACGTACCCCCCCACCACTACCCCCCCCCCCCCCCCCCCCCCCCCACACACACACACACACACACACACACACACACACACACACACACACACACGTACCCCCCACCACTACCCCCCACCGCACACACACACACCACTCCCAACACGCACACAGGTTGGCTCCCTGGACAAGCTCCACCAGCTGGTGCTGAATGACAACACCCTCAAGACACTCCCAACCTCACTAGGGGGTCTGCACAACCTGATAGAGCTGCGCGTGCAATACAACCAACTTAGCAAACTGCCACCTTCTCTGGGCCGCCTTACAGCCCTCACCACTCTACAACTGGACGGGAACCCACTGCCTGATTACATTCTAAGTGCAGGTAAGGGTGGGGCTTGATCCTATGTGTCGAGTGTGTGTGTGTGCATGTGTGTGTGGAGTGTGTGTGCATGTGTGTGTCGAGTGTGTGTGCATGTGTGTGTGTGATGTGTGTATGTATGTGTGCTGCTGGACAGCAACCCACTGCCTGATTACATTCTGAGTGCAGGTGAGAGTGGGGCGGGTGTGGTTGTGATTGTGATGTGTGTGCAAGTGTGTGTTGAGTGATGTGTGTGTTAGTGTCTTCTGAGAGCGTGTGTGTAGCTGCAAACCATTGCCACCTTCACTGGGTCGATTTATGGCCCTCACCACTCTACAGCTGGACGGCACTGCCTGATTACATTCTGAGTGCAGGTGAGAGTGGGGTGGCTGTGAATGTGATTGTGATGTGTGTGCAAGTGTGTGTGTAGCTGCAACCCACTGCCACCTTCACTGGGTCGCCTTTCGGCCCTCACCACTCTACAGCTGGACGGCACTGCCTGATTACATTCTGAGTGCAGGTGAGAGTGGGGTGGCTGTGAATGTGATTGTGATGTGTGTGCAAGTGTGTGTGTAGGTGCAACCCACTGCCACCTTCACTGGGTCGCCTTTCGGCCCTCACCACTCTACAGCTGGACGGCACTGCCTGATTACATTCTGAGTGCAGGTGAGAGTGGGGTGGCTGTGAATGTGATTTTGATGTGTGTGCAAGTGTGGGTGTAGGTGCAACCCACTGCCACCTTCACTGGGTCGCCTTTCGGCTCTCACCACTCTACAGCTGGACGGCACTGCCTGATTATATTCTGAGTGCAGGTGAGAGTGGGGTGGCTGTGAATGTGATTGTGATGTGTGTGCAAGTGTGTGTGTAGCTGCAACCCACTGCCACCTTCACTGGGTCGCCTTTCGGCCCTCACCACTCTACAGCTGGACGGCACTGCCTGATTACATTCTGAGTGCAGGTGAGAGTGGGGTGGCTGTGAATGTGATTGTGATGTGTGTGCAAGTGTGGGTGTAGGTGCAACCCACTGCCACCTTCACTGGGTCGCCTTTCGGCTCTCACCACTCTACAGCTGGACGGCACTGCCTGATTATATTCTGAGTGCAGGTGAGAGTGGGGTGGCTGTGAATGTGATTGTGATGTGTGTGCAAGTGTGTGTGTAGCTGCAACCCACTGCCACCTTCACTGGGTCGCCTTTCGGCCCTCACCACTCTACAGCTGGACGGCACTGCCTGATTACATTCTGAGTGCAGGTGAGAGTGGGGTGGCTGTGAATGTGATTGTGATGTGTGTGCAAGTGTGTGTGTAGCTGCAACCCACTGCCACCTTCACTGGGTCGCCTTTCGGCCCTCACCACTCTACAGCTGGACGGCACTGCCTGATTACATTCTGAGTGCAGGTGAGGGTGGGGCTTGATCCTGTGTGCCGAGTGTGCATGTGCAAGTGCTGTGTGTGTTGAAGTGTGTGTGCAAGTGTGTGTGCGTGTGTGTTTGTGGTGTGTGTGTTGAAGTGTGTGTGCAAGTGTGTGTGCAAGTGTGTGTTGAGAGTATGTGTTGAGTGTGTGTGCAAGTGTGTGTGTGTGTGATGTGTGTGTTGAGAGTGTGTATGTAGCTGCAACCCACTGCCTGATTACATTCTGAGTGCAGGTGAGGGTGGGGCTTGATCCTGTGTGTTGCGTGTGTGTGTGTGCATGTGCCGTGTCTGTGCAAGTGTGTGTCTTGTGCGTGTGCATGTGTCTAGTGTGTGCGATGTGTTTGTATGTGTGTGCGACGTGTGTGTTATGTGTGTGCGATGTGTGTGTTATGTGTGTGCGATGTGTGTGTTATGTGTGTGCGATGTGTGTGTATGTGTGCTGCTAGACAGCAACCCACTGCCTGATTGTATTCGGAGTGCAGATGAGGGTGGGGCGGCTGTGGGTGTGATTGTGTGTTTGTAATGTGTGTATTGAGAGTGTGTGTGCACGTGTGTGTGTGTGTAATGAGTGTGCAAGTGTGTGTGTGTGCAAGTGTGTGTGTGTAATGAGTGCGCAAGTGTGTGTTTTTTATCTGAGTGCAGGTGAGGGTGGGGCAGGTGAAGTTGTGATGTGTGTGCAAGTGTGTGTGTGATGAGTGTGTTGAGAGTGTGTGTAGCTGCAACCCACTGCCTGATTAAATTCTGGGTGCAGGTGAGGGTGGAGCAGGTGAAGTTGTGATGTATGTGCAAGTGTGTGTTTGTAATGTGTGTGTTGAGTTTGAATGCTCGTGTGTATGCATGTGCAATACAACCAACCAAGCTTGTATGCAACCTGTATACCTAGTGTGTTGTAGGGCTGCGACACAACTGTGTGTGTGTGTTGGGTTTGAATGCTCGTGTGTATGCATGTGCAATACAACCAACCAAGCTTGTATGCAACCTGTATACCTAGTGTGTTGTAGGGCTGCGACACAACTGTGTGTGTGTGTTGGGTTTGAATGCTCGTGTGTATGCATGTGCAATACAACCAACCAAGCTTGTATGCAACCTGTATACCTAGTGTGTTGTAGGGCTGCGACACAACTGTGTGTGTGTGTTGGGTTGAATGCTCGTGTGTATGCATGTGCAATACAACCAACCAAGCTTGTATGCAACCTGTATACCTAGTGTGTTGTAGGGCTGCGACACAACTGTGTGTGTGTGTTGAGTTTGAATGCTCGTGTGTATGCATGTGCAATACAACCAACCAAGCTTGTATGCAACCTGTATACCTAGTGTGTTGTAGGGCTGCGACACAACTGTGTGTGTGTGTTGGGTTTGAATGCTCGTGTGTATGCATGTGCAATACAACCAACCAAGCTTGTATGCAACCTGTATACCTAGTGTGTTGTAGGGCTGCGACACAACTGTGTGTGTGTGTTGAGTTTGAATGCTCGTGTGTATGCATGTGCAATACAACCAACCAAGCTTGTATGCAACCTGTATACCTAGTGTGTTGTAGGGCTGCGACACAACTGTGTGTGTGTGTTGGGTTTGAATGCTCGTGTGTATGCATGTGCAATACAACCAACCAAGCTTGTATGCAACGTGTATACCTAGTGTGGCGCAGGGCTGCAACACAACTGCGTGTGTGTTGGGATTGAATGCTAGTGTGTATGCATGTGCAATACAACCAACCAAGCTTGTATGCAACGTGTATACCTAGTGTGGCGCAGGGCTGCAACACAACTGCGTGTGTGTTGGGATTGAATGCTAGTGTGTATGCAAGTGCAATACAACCAACCAAGCTTGTATGCAACCTGTATACCTAATGTGTTGTAGGGCTGCAACACAACTGTGTGTGTGTTGGGTTTGAATGCTAGTGTGTATGTATGTGCAATACAACCAACCAAGCTTGTATGCAACCTGTATACCTAATGTGTTGTAGGGCTGCGACACAACTTCGATGTACAGCGTTTCCTTTGTATTCAGTGTGAAAGTGTGTGTGTAAGTGTGTGTGCAAGGGTTTGCTGTTGTATATATATAATAGTTTTGATTTAAATTTAGCTTGGATGATCTGTTTGAAATATTACACGCCATGTATCGTAGGGCTGCATCACAACTTCGATGTACCGCGCTTCCAAGCTGTTTTGGGTGTGAAAGCGTGTATGCAAGTGTGCGTGCAAGTGCAGTAGAGCCAACCAAATAACCCTGCAACCTGGTGCTGTATATATAAAATAGTCTAGATATTAAGTTAGCTTGGATGATCAGTTTGAAATATTACACGTCATTTTCCGCGCTTCCAAGCTGTTTTGGGTGTGGAAGTGTTCGTGCAAGTGTGTGGGTAAGTGTGTGTGCATGTGCAGTATAGCCAGCCAACCAATGTTACACCTCATGTGTCTTAGGGCTGCATTACAACTTCCATGTAGAGCGCTTCCAAGCTGTTTTGGGTGTGAAAGCCTGTGTGCAAGTGCAGTATATCCAACCAAACAATATTACACCTCATGTGTCATAGGGCTGCATAACAATTTCGATGTAGAGCGCTTCCTTTGTATTCAGTGTGAAAGCTTCCGAGCTGTTTTGAGTGTGCAAGAGTGTGTGCAAGTGCAGTATAGCCAACCAACCAATATTACACCTCGTGTGTCATAGGGCTGCAACACAACTTCCATGTAGAGCGCTTCCGAGCTGTTTTGGGTGTGAAAGCGTGTGTGCAAGTGTGTGTGCAAGTGCAGTATAGCCAGCCAACCAATCTTACACCTCGTGTGTCGTAGGGCTGCATCACAACTTCGATGTAGAGCGCTTCCGAGCTGTTTTGGGGGTCCAGCCCGGGGCCTCTGCCGCCCGCCCTGGCAGCAGTGGGGCACCAGTGCCCACCCGCCCACCCACTAGTGGGGGCACGGTTTTCAGGCCTCCCACCGGAGGAGGAGTATCGTCACCGAGGCCCCAAAGCAGCGGGTCGGTCTCAATTGTAAGGCCTGTTGCTGGAAAACCATTCAAGGTGCGCTATGGTTAGGTAGAAATACACTGCAAACACAATTTGGGGGGGGCACTATTTGGGGGGGGGGGGGGCGTTATTTTGGTGGGAGTTGGGGGTGGAAAAACTCTTATTGAACGTGAAAATCCCCTAATTTGGGGTGAGACGCCTCTCAGATTGCAAGGTCTGCCTCCAGGGCTGGAAAACCAGTCAAGGTGTGCTATGGTTGGTTGAAAACACCCTTATTTGGGGCGGAAACAGTATTTTGAGGGATTTGGGGGGTGGGAAGGCTCGTATTATTTTTTTCTTGAAAATCCTGTAATTTGTGTGATCCTATAATTTGGAGTGAAAAGTCTCTCAGTATGCAAGGTCTTACCCCAGCGCTGGAAAACCAGTCGAGGTGTGCTACGGTTGGGTGGAAACACTCTCATATGAAGGTGGAAACACAGTATTTTTGCGGGATGAGGGGATGGAAAGACTCTTATTTACGTGAAAACCCCCTAATTTGGGGTGAGAGGCCTCTCAGATTGCAAGGTCTGACCCCTGTGCTGGAAAGACATTCAAGGTGTGCTACGGTTGGGTGAAAACACTCTTCTTTGGAGGTGGAAAGACTCTTATTATATCATACCTCTCTATGTGTTTATGCTGGGATTGAATACTAATGAAGTGGATGAATTTATCATATTGTATATATATAATACCATTCTGTGTTTTTATGCTGGAACCGAATCCTATATATAATAACGCGCTGTCGAGGGTTTAGCGCGTGCCTGGCGCGTGTTTAGCCCCTTTCCCTAGGGCTTTTCCGAGCTGTCGCCGGATCGGATCTCGATATCTTGCTGACCTGTCGCCCAGGTGGCCACGGGGGCACCGTCAGTCCGACGGGCTTAATGCTAGTACTAATAAATGAGGTGGATGACATGGTATACATACATATAAATTCATTGGTGCCTAATCCCCAAAATGCCCAAATGCATGACAAGAGTGTGGGACAGAGCCGTTCACATCCCAAAATGATTGGGATCGAAGTCTGAGTAAATCACATTGCGTGCAAATGTGTCAGCTAGGTTTGTAGCTATTTTTTATCCACGTGCGCATCCGGTCGAAAGCAGCCCTTCAGGCAGGCAGTTGACAGTACACGAGATGTACGATATGTTTTGGGGGAAATTCAAACCGCGTCAAGTACGAGGTCGCACGAGCTATTGCGAATCAAGTTTCCAAGGGACTCAAGGACTATCGAACTCCTCCCACAAGGTCCGAGGCTGTGCTTCAGCCCCAGCCTCTGAGGCTGAAGCACAGCCTATCTACTAGAATAGCAGTCAAACTTGAGTTCAACCCAAAGTACCAATCCGACCTCCCAACCTGAGAATCTACCTATCGATCCCAAATCATATGCAACTTCAGTGTGTATGTTCAAAGACAAATTATAAAAAAATATTTTTTTGAATTATTTTTGATAGTAGGATTTGAAATTTGAAATTCGTTTTTTTATTATTTGAAAAGTGATCCTGATCCCTATGCTTTTGAAACTGTGATCCAAAATGATGCAATTGAGGCTGTGCAGCTGTGGATACAATTAGGGACTCCTAAAACGCCTTAAATGTGCAAATAATCAGTGATTTGTTGGTTTTGTACCGCCCGTATTGCCTGTACAGTACCTTTCAAAGCCTGCCACGGCAATGACTTGTAAGGGAAGACGTGAAAAATTATATGCAGCGTCGCAAGCGGCATTAAAAATTGGCAGAGAGGTGTTCGCGACGGAGCAACAGGTGGCAATGGAAGCGAGTTAGTTACAAGACCGTTTGCTGTCGTGTCAGGCTTTGTCTCGGTCAGACGGATGGATGGTCGGACGGACAATTGACCCTGGGGGCTCCCGCCCTCCAGAAGGGGGGCTCCGCCAAAACAAACAGGCGACAGGAATCCGTCCCACGTTTGTGTGAAATCTGTCCCGAATTATAGGGGATGATGATAATGATGATGATCAACCCCTTAGTAAAAAACAAAATGTTTAACTTGGTCTGGTTCCCAAACTTTGAGCAAACCCAAATCTGAGTAGTTATATGTTGAGCTGTTGTGGTTATACCAATTCAGGGGATGAACTGGACAAACGTTTCGTACTTTGTCGTGAATTCTCGAGAATTCCAGGCCAAATTGTCGAGAATTTTCGGATTTCCAGGCCAAAATTCTCGACGAAGTACGAAGTACGAGTTCTCGCGGAAACAGTTTGTCCAGTTCATCACCTGAATTGCTATAAGCAACTTTGTAGCATGTTTCCACTGGACTGGAGCTCACAGGTCTGAACCATCTGTCCCAAAAGCCCAATAATTACACAAATGACACAATTGCACCAGCTAATTTTATTCCATTATCAATTAATTAATTGAATTACCAATTAATTAATTCAACTACCAATTAATTAATTAAATTATCAATTCATTACACAATTGCACCAATTAATTAATTCAATGAGCAATTCATTAATTCCATGACCAATTAATTGCACAATTGCACCTATTAATTAATGCAATTATCAATTAATTACAAAATTGCACCAATTAATTAATCAAATGATCAATTAATTACACCAATTAAGTAATTAGTTCAATTGTCAATCAATTACACAATTGCACCAATTAATTAATTGAATTGTCAATTAATTGCACTAATTAATTAATTCAATTGCCAATTAATTACACGACTGCACCAATTAATTAATTCCATGATAAAATAATTACGCTATTGCACCAATTAATCAGTTAGTTAAATTGTCAATTAATTACACAATTACACAAATTAATTACACAATTACACAAATTAATTAATTTGTTCAATTGTCAATGAATTACACTATTGCACCAATGGAAGTATGTCAAATAGACCGGGGATGACATGCTCATAAAAGCGAATTGAAATTGAAATTAAAATTGTTACATCCGTGTAATACAGTTACTCACAGGACGTGAAAAGCGAATCATGGTCGAAGCCTCAGCTTGATTTTCTCATTGCCAAACCTGCATCCTGCTATTAGGCACCCATGGAGATATGTCATACAGACCGTGGATGCCATGATCATAAAAAACGGATCATGTTGAAGGCAACCCAACCCCAACCCAACCCAACCCAACCCAACCCAACCCAACCCGTTCTAAGCCTCAGCTTAATTATCTCATTGCCAGCCCTGCACCCTGATATCCCGGATCCCTGAAACCTGTGCCCTGTGCCCTGAAACCTGAATCAGTTGACCCACCCCAGGTGGACATGCTGGTCCTGGATAAGGCTAGGGTTCAGTCCCGTGTGAGCCCTAGATCCCCAAAGCTGATGGATGGCCCCGCCGATGAAGTTGTAGACAGCGCTGATGAGACTGAGGAGCCCCAGCGCTTCATAGACAGCCAGGGTGGCGGTGATGGCTTCAGCTGGCCCATGGCCTCCCCCTCGGCCAATGCATTCCAGGTAGGTCCCTAGACAACCAGGGTGGAGTTGATGGCTTCAGCTGGCCCGTGGCCTCCCCCTCGGCCAATGCATTCCAGGTAGGTCCCTAGACAACCAGGGTGGAGTTGATGGCTTCAGCTGGCCCGTGGCCTCCCCCTCGGCCAATGCATTCCAGGTAGGCCACGAGTGAGCAGCCTGAAGTCTGATATAACATGTCCTGTTTGGGGTTCAGTTCATCAATGCTTTTTCTTTTTTGGCCCTTCCTGTCACGATTGGGCAAGTCCCGTAAGCCTATTTCGTCTACCCCTGGACTGTAACATACACACATACATACATACATACATACATACATACATACATACATACATTTGAATAGGCAGAACAATGCACAGTGAGCAGTGCAACGTGAGCCTAACAAAAATTAGTGAATTCTGGAGTGCTCCCGTTGATAAGACCTGGCCTAGACCTCTGCTGCCCATGGTGTACCGGCTCACGCAGCAGACGATAGTCTTATCAACACTGCAGCATGGGTCTCCAGGTAAGGTAAGCAAGGCAAGACCCAAGACTGCTACATACATACGTATGGATGTATGTTGCAGTGTAGGGTTAGCCTACTGGGCTACAGGGACTTCCAACCTCAACAAATCAAGAAATATCCTTCAGCCTTTCAAGACCAAGTCCACATAACCATCCTATCCAACCCCATTCAAATCCTTTCAATCCAGGACTCTGCCACAGCCACCGCGTCGGCGGTGAACACTGCTGAAGAGGAAGCCTTCAAGGACATATTGGACCTCCCGCCAGCTGCCGCTGCCGTCCTGTACCGCTCATGGGACTCCCTGCGTGGAGGCGTGATGGAGCTGCAGGAGGGCAGGCCCATCACCAGGGGGGGCTCCGCGAGCTCCGGGACCGGGCGCACTAGCCTAGTTGGGGGGGGCTCCGCCCAACGGCCCCCGACAGGGGCATCCGGGGCGCGTCCAGGGACCGCTTCTTTTTCAGACCGACCATACAGCGCTAGATCTATGAGACCGGGCACTGCCTCGTCCCCAGCCCCCAGACCTGGTACCGCCTCGTCACGCCCTGGTACTGCCATGTCAGGGTCAATCCTAGGCAGGCCGGGAACTGCCTCAGGTAGAAGTTCCTCAACTCAGCCCCCAGTGGTCGATCCCTCGCTGCCAGGCTGGATGCCGCAGCCAGCTGGCATCTCGGCCCTCATCGCATCCTGTGGACACCAGCAGCAGCTTCGTAGCAGCTTCTCAGCTTCCACTCCAGGCGGTGCATCCAGTGGGATGCCTGGGTCCCCGGGCCAGCATAGGCCCCCCTCTGCAGGGGGGCCTAGGACAATGTACAGCGCAGAGGCAGGCTCCTCCCAGCAAGCTGGGTGGGGCGAGGGGGGGGGGTCTGGTTTTGAGGGCCTGCCTGCTATAACGTTTCCGCTCACCTCAGGGGTGCGGTCTATGATGCGCCAGCTGTCTGCTGGGGAGGGCAAGAGTCGAGGGGGGGCTTTGCCCTCAAGGCCAGGCAGCCGGGGGTCGAATGCCCCTGGGACCAGCTCTCGTCCGTCCTCTGGCAAAGGGGTGGGTGGGGGTGGGGACTGCGGGAGTTCCAGTGGCACGGGTCAGCAAGGGCGTGGGAGTCGGTCGGGCCAGGTGGGTGGGGAGGATGAGGACGAGGGGGGAGATGGGGAGCACGTGGATATGGTGCGGCAGCTGCTGATGAGTCGGAACCCGGACCTGCTGAACACGTTTAACACCGCGTTGGACCGTGGGGGGGAGGGAGAGGATGAAGGAGAAGACGATTATGATTCGGACGGGGATGGGGATGGGGATTCATCATAAAGAAGGAGAATAATTGTTGCATGGTACTTTCCTGGTACATTATTACTAGATGAGTCTGGATGAGTGTGTGAAATGCAAATAGCATATTTACATATAATGTGAGGCATGGTAATACAAGAAGCAGCTAGCAAAAGGATGGCCATGCTCCACATCATGACATTCCTTTTAAAAAGGCCCGCCTGCAACCTACACCCAATCTGATGAATCCATTTTCACAAAAGATATTACATACTGACATAGCTTAAACTTGAACTTGGTTACATAGCTTCAGCCAGCAATTTGGCTGCTCGCCGTCTTCGGCAGTATAAAACAGGAAAATGTAAACGTGAACAAACAACTTTTCCCATTTGTATTCGTCAAAACTAACGTAAATGGGCTTAAACCTTATGGCATGCCATCAGGGTGGTGCCGCGCTGCCTTTTTTAGCCCCTCTGCGCGTTTCGTGCAGTGTTAAACCCCCTATAGGCGCTGCACACACTTTTGCGTTTTTTTCACTAAAAAGCGCTGACCAATTTGGCATGAAGTAGTACCCTGCATGCCATGTAAGATTTCCTCCTCGTTGTGCATTCATCTGTGCCACAGGATATTGGCTTCTTATTTTTGCTCCTTTGATAGGCCTCGTAGATAACAAATGCATGTATGCATGTAAGTTGGTACATTGATACGAGCACCTTGGGAGCATACCTGCTTTCAACATTATGTTCCGCTGCCTTATCTTTTTTGCAACTAAATGTATGTTGCTACAGTCCAGGGGTAGGCCAAATAGGCTTAAGGGGCTTGCCCACCCGTTACAAGAGGGGATTAAACCGAAAAATAACTAATGAGCTGAACCCCAAACAATCGTTTTTCCGACGGGGGTCCCGAGCTCGTGCTACATTGAAAATGTAATTCTACGAATATAATTCGTAGATAGCAAAGCTCACATGGAGTTGGAAAAGCTTCGGAAGGCTCAAAAGTTTTATGAATGATGATACAAATCCCTACTGTACGGGCATCTTATAAGCGTTTGGGTTTGTAGTGCTCCCCAGTCCCTACAATGCATGTTCTACGCACCCCAGGCATGTGTGTAACAGACTACCAGTACTGTTTTACAGTCTAGGGGTAGCCAAATAGTCTCAAGGGACTTGCCGTCATGCCGAACCTTCAAAACAGGAAAGGCAGTTAAAAAAACGAGCACTGGTGAACTGAACCTCAACAAATAGTAAACGACGGGGGGCCGTATTTCGTGCTGTGCAGATAATTTAACTCGACGTTGGAATAACACAAGCAAACCACGCAAATGACGTGTCGCCATGATTACTTCTGCAGAAATGCAAATTTGTAGTTTACACTTGGTGCATCGGGATTTTTATGTCGTGAAGCAGCCTTCACCCGTATTCCCCTGCCTAGCCTTGATTGAAACGACACCTCGTCTTTTATTATGTGAGGGGAAACGGGGGGGGGGGGGGGGGGGGGGGGGGGAATAAATAATCTTCGAATCAAAGCTCTACAATAGATCATAAGTGCTGACTGCTGACTCGGGCGTGAGTGGACAATATATCGATTATAGGGTCTAGGGTTTAGGGTCTAAGGTCAATATGAGGTTTCCAGCATGGAACCCCCCGCGCATCATGTCTAGCAGACCCGTTTCAGAATTTGCTGCCCTGCCCAGTTTTTCCCAGTTCTAGAATTTAATCTCGAGTCACATGATATGAGTGTTTTCACAGGCATCCAAGCTTTTTTGAAGGGAGCTGCTTCCCTTGGCACCTTTTCCAGCCGCTTGCAGTTGCACCGCTCCTTTCACCAACTTCTAGGTGGACCTATCAGATGCGCCCCCCTTCTCCCTGCAGCGGCGTTAACGAGGACAGGAGGAAAGGAAGGCCATGGGCGATTATTTGGTGAGGCACTGTATCTAATAAATTTGCATTTCTTCTGACGGCACAGTTAAAGTGCCATGACTCCATGAGCCAAAGACTGAATGGAAGCTGCCTACTGCCTAGCAGGGTTGTTCACAAAGTTACGTTTCGAGTCTCAAACAAGCAGATTCTGAAGGGACTGTTTAGTTGACACCATATATTTTGGCTCATGAGACGTAGCTTTCGCCTCATGAATCGTAGATTTCGAGAACAGTTGCGTCTCAAAACAAAGATTTTATCAAGTACCATTTAACAACCCTACCTAGTCCATTCGTGCATGTGGGGAGAGCGTGTTGAATGTCTTCTGGAATGAAACCCGCCGTTTAGTGCCACGCCATTCAAGGATGTATTATACGAGCGCCCCTGTTGCGTGCAAGATTTTATCATGACTTGAGATCTGCAACGCAGTCCTCCAATTACAATTCGATGATACAGTCATTCAGTTATGATTTATGAATACATTTCGGGAAATCGTCAAATTCGCAACAGAACCGACCGAGTGAGTATTGGTCGGCGGATATTCAGACTTTATAGCTCGCTGCAGTGATCTTCAGGTGAGGGACTACCCAGTTGGCAACGAGAATTGTTTGAAGAAACCCTAGTTCCATTCATTGGGCATGGTGTCGACTGAGATAATCAGCGGTTTACATATCGTGGAGGCAAACGGTGCCAGTCTGAATTTATAATCGCTCTATCGTTTCTCAGTAAATTCGTTATCATCATAATCGTGTTATTGCTTTTTCATGGCAATTTGTTCGTTTTATGCTAAAACTTTCACTGTCGAAGACGGCGAGCAGCCAAATTGCTGGCTGCAGCTAACCAAGTTCAAGTTCAACTTGGCATGATATATTGATTATCCATTACGTAGTCATTTCACGGACAGGCAATTTTTGACTTAAGAATAGCGCGCTCCACTGCACGCTCTGTTTCTCAATCTTCCTGCTTCACTGTCTAGCTTTCTTGCTTCTTTGCCGCATTCCTTTATCGCATGTACCCTGTGATTTTGTGGATGGTTGGAAGACCCCCCCCCCCCCCCCCCCCCCCCCCCCCCCCCCCCCCCCCCCCCCCCCCCCCCCTTACCAGAATGTTGTAGAGCTGGCTCGTCTTGGGTCATCTACCCATCTACGTCTATGGCAACAAGAATTTAATGTAATGCATCGGGTATCAACCCCCGACGCGCTTGCGTGATTCGTTCTATCGGCGATCCTCGTATCTGTGTCTCAGGCTTGACGGCTTGTCCCTTTATATTTTGTATCCTCACCCAGGACTTTTAAAATCATCCCAACTCTCGTCACGTTGACCGCTTAGATCAGGTGCTCATCACGTCTCAAGGAATTCCGATACGTGACCCCCTACTTGTGCTGTGTCTTGGGCTTGACGGTTTTCCCCTTAAGATTTTGTAACCTACCTAATCTAAGGCTTCTGAAATAATATGAACTATCGTCATGTTGACTGCTTGGCTCAGGTGCTAGTCAAGCCTCACAAGATATTCAGAGGTTTCTGTTCATCGGGAGTGGAAGTGGCAATACCGCAGTTTGCAAGATGCCAGGCGTCGAAGTATCACATCTGCTGCGTAGAATTGACACAGCCTCCTCATCAGAAATCGTTGCTGCTGCTAAAATGTGCTCCATCCAGGGCCTCAGGCGAGTCAGTCAACATGAAGCTGTTTGTACTGATTGCATATGGAATATATATATATATATATATATATATATATATACATATATATATATATATATACATATATATATATATATATATATATATATATATATATATCATTTGAAACCTCTGGCAGACGCTGCAGCATGAAGATCCTCATCATTTTGCTTATACTCCTTGCATTGGAGGTTGGCCCTGTAGGAAGGCCCACTATTTATTTAGTTGTTGATTTATGCACTCCCTGCTGGTCAGGGTGCTACTAGGCGCAAGCGGCAGCGCGGTGCCGCGCTGCCTTTTTGAGCCCCTCTGCGTGTTTCGTGCAGTTTTTCAACCCCCTGTGGGCGCATAGCGCAGGTTTTGCGCTTTTTGCACTAACAAGCGCTGACCAATTTGACGTTTGTGCGCTTTAGGCGCTGACCAATTTGGCAAGACGTAGTACCCTGCTGCAGGTGTCATGATAGCTTGAAACCTGTGTCAGACGCCAGCCACAGCATCCTTTACCCATCTACCTGGCTGAAATTGCATCACCAAGATACATATCATATTTTATCGCACTCATTATATTGCAGATGCCACGAAACCTTGGAACCTCTGGCAGACGCTGCATCAACCCGAATGGCACCTGGGGCCATCAACAGAGCCATCAGGGATCGTCTTGGATCAACTGTGGCCTGTCAATGGCAATGAAATGAAACGTCATTTGATTGCACTCCTGCAGGTGTCACAATACCTTGAAACCTCTGGCAGATTCTGCAGCATGAAGATACTCGCCATGTTTGATTACACTTCTTGCATTGGAGGTTGGCCCTGTAATAAGGTGTACTATTTGTTTATTTATTTATTTGTATATTTATTTATTTATTTATTTGTTTAGTTATTCATTTGTGTATGTATGTATTTATGTATTTATTTATTTATTTATTTAGTTAGTTATTTATTTATTTAAAAATGTATTCATTTAGTTATTCATGCACTCCTTGCAGGTGTCACAAAACCTTGAAACCACTAGCAGACGCTGCATCAACCCGAATGGAAGTTGGGGCCATCCACCGAGCCACCAGAGCTAGTCTTGGGTCAACTGTGGCCTGTCAATGGCAATGGCAATGACATGTAACATGTATGTTTGCTTGCACTCCTGCAGGTGTCACAAAACCTTGAAACCTCTATCGAAGCTGCATCAACCCGAATGGAACTCGGGGCCATCCACAGAGCCATCAGGGCTCGTCTTGTGTCAACTGTGGCCTGTCAATGGCAATGGCAATGGCAATGACATGTCATGCAATTTGCTTGCACTCCTGCAGGTGTCACGATACCTTGAAACCTCTGGCAGACGCTGCATCAACTCGAATGGAACTTGGGGCCATCGACGGATGTCAGCTCTCTGAGTTGGCCGTTGCGTTCAGCTCCCTCGGCTACTTTGACGTTGACTACAAGAAAGCTCTTGCACATACAACAGTCCGCTACTTGCACCAGGTGGGATTGCGCTGCATAACAATTGGCAACTGTAAATAATAATAAGCAAAAAATAAGGCAATTAGCGATTAATAATTAGCAATTCATAATTATAATTAGCAATTAGATATCTTGCCCATACAACAGCCCGCTACTTGCACCAGGTGGGATTATGTGACATACAAATTATCAACTATAAATGATAGTTCGCATAAAAGAAGAGAATTAGCAGTTAATCATTAGCAATTAATAATTAGCAATTATACATCTTGCCAATACAACAGCCCGCTACTTGCAGTAGGTCAGATTATTTTTTGCCACACACTAATAAATACATATATATATATATATATATATATATATATATGTGCATTATTACGAGGCGTGAGGTTGAGGGGGACAGCCCGTTTGATTGCACTGGGGCCAATCACCAAGCCACAAATGAATAAATATGTAAATAATACGCCTTATTACGAGGCGTGAGGATGAGAGGGGCAGCCTGTTTGCTTGCTCTGGGGCCAACCACCAAGCCACACACTATAGTATAACTGTACAAGATAATTCCATCAATGATCATATAAATCTCACAAGGGTAGGAAAAGGAAGCTGCTTAGAAGCTGCTTCGTGTCCCGAAATCCCCCAAAAGAAACCGTGTTGCACAAGGGTGGTCAAAATACCTTTTCCTTTTTGGCTACATCTGGACTGTAGCACACTTCCACACTTTTCAGTGAGCAGAGCAATACATGGTGAGCAGTGCAATGTGAGCCTAACAAATTTGAGCGATTCCTGGAGTGTTCCCATTGATGAGAAACGTATGTGCGTACATACATACATACATACATACATACATACATACATACATACATACATACATACATACATACATACATACATACATACATACATACATACATACATACATACATACATACATACATACATACATACATACATACATACATACATACATACATACATACATACATACATACATACATACATACATACATACATACATACATACATACATACATACATACATACATTACATACATACATACATACATACATACATACATACATACATACATACATACATACATACATACATACATACATATAAATGGTTCGCAGCCAACAGCAATGATGAGAATGGCTTGATTCCCTTTACATCCGCCTTACATAAGCAGGATCAGATTCGTTCCATAGCACAGTTTAGAATGGGTTCCCATTGGCTGAACACAGAAAGAATGAGGGTGGTGGATAGAGCACACATCCCTCGCTCAATGAGACACTGTCAAATGTGTGGGTTCCAAAAACCTGAGGATGAAATGCATATGTTTGAGTGCCCTTTTTATAATGATATTCGCCTCCGCTACCAGAAGCTGTTTACAGATATTTATAAGCATGTCCATGAGGATACCGACTTAACCGTATGGAATGTGGAATTCTGCGATTCCACATTCAGAACCTTTATGAATGGAAATGGCACTAAGTCTTTTTGGAGCAACCTAGCCGACTATCTTTCTACTTGTAGAAGAGCAAGACAGGAAGCCCTGGACTGCTTAGTGGCACCGTAATTTATCATCCCTTTTTTTTTTTTTTTTCTTCTTGTGACTTCTCAGTTGTTAGCTTCTTACCTCCGCCACTGTAAGTGGTTGAGATCTGGGTCCGGCTCTAAGGGGTTTAATACCTACGCCACCAAAACGGTGGTTGGGAGTTTGGTTTGTTTGTCCTCGACACACCCCTGATGTAATGGGGTTTTTTGCTTTGTGGGTGCTTTTTCTTTTTGTTTAAAGCACAGAGTCTCATACACCCTCGCGGTGTCAAGTAGACTTTAACATGTAATGTAATGTAATGTAATGTAATGTAATACATACATACATACATACATACATACATACATACATACATACATACATACATACATACATACATACATACATACATACATACATACATACATACATACATACATACATACATACATACATACATACATACATACATACATACATACATACATACATACATACATACATACATACATACATACATACATACATACATACATACATACATACATACATACATACATACATACATACATACATACATACATACATACATACATACATTACATGCTTACATACATACATACATACATACATACATACATACATACTACATACATACATACATACATACATACATACATACATACATACATACATACATACATACATACATACATACATACATACATACATACATACATACATACATACATACATACATACATACATACATACATACATACATACATACATACATACATACATACATACGTACATACGTACATACATACATACATACATACATACATGCATGCATGCATGCATGCATACATACACATTCACACTGACACGTACACACACATACACACATACACATACAAGTAGGACTGAACCCGTTGTGACTTGGAATTGGAAGATGTTGAGCAGCTGAAAAACATTTAACAATTCAAATTCAAATTAAAATGTCCCCAACTGCAGCTGACCCCCCATGACGTCTCTGGCATTGCATGGGCTTTCGGAGAGTCCCAGTTTGTTGACTACATTCTCATGAATGCTTTGCTGCAATATGTTAAGGTAAATGACAATGTCCTGGTGTGGGGGGGAGGTCAGGGAAGGTATGGGTGTGTTGGTTGGTTGTTTTTTGTGTGTGTGTGTTTGGTGGTGGTGGTGCGGTGGTTGGTGATGGGGGGGGGTGGGGGGGGGGGGGGGGGGGTGGGGGGTGGGGGGGGGGGGGGGGGGAGGTTAGGGTAAATAGGCTGGGCTACAATATGTTAAATGTCAATGTGAAGGTGTTGAGGGGGGGGAGGTCAGGGAAGGTTTGAAAAGTGTTGGTTGGTTGGTTGGTTGGTTGGTTGGTTGTTGGTTGGTTGTTGGTTGGTTGGTTGTTGGTTGGGGTTGGTTGGTTGGTTGGTTGTTGTTGGTTGTTGTGGGTTGGTTGTTGTTTGGTCCGGTCGGGTCGGGTCGGGTCGGCGGGTCGGGTCGTGTCGGTCGGGTCGGGTCGGGTCGGTCGGGGTAGGGTCGGGTAGGGTCGGGTCTGGGCGTCGGCGTGGGTTGGGTCGTGGTTGGAGTTGGGTTGGGTTGGTTGGTTGGGTTGGTTGGGTTGGGTTTGGGTTGGGTTGGGTTGGGTTGGTTGGGTTGGGTTGGGTTGGGTTGGGTTGGGTTGGTTGGGTTGGGTTGGGTTGGGTTGGGTGGGGTTGGGTTGGTGGGTTGGGTTGTGGTTGGTTGGGTTGGGTTGGGTTGGGTTGGTTGGGTTGTTGGTTGGGTTGGGTTGGGTTGGGTTGGTGGTTGGGTTGGGTTGGGTTGGGGTTGGGTTGGGTTGGGTTGGGTTGGGTGGTTGGGTTGGTTTTGGGTTGGGTGGGTTGGTTGGGTTGGGTTGGGTTGGGTTGGGTTGGGTTGGGTTGGGTTGGGGTTGGGTTGGGTTGGGTTGGGTTGGGTTGGGTTGGGTTGGTTGGGTTGGGTTGGGTTGGGTTGGGTTGGGTCTGGGTTGGGTTGGGTTGGGTTGGGTTGGGTTGGGTTGGGTGGGTTGGGTTGGGTTGGGTGGTTGGGTTGGGTGGGTTGGGTGGGTTGGGTTGGGTTGGGTTGGGTTGGGTTGGTGGGTTGGTGGGTTGGGTTGGGTTGGGTTGGGTTGGGGTGGGTTGGGTTGGGTTGGGTTGGGTTGGGTTGGGTTGGGTGGTTGGGTTGGGTTGGGTTGGGTTGGGTTGGTGGGTTGGGTTGGGTTGGGTTGGGTTGGGTTGGGTTGGGTTGGGTTGGGTTGGGTTGGGTTGGTTGGTTGGTTGGTTGGTTGATGGGTGGGGGGTGGGGGGGCGGAGTTTTAGGGTAAATGCTGTGCTGCAATATGTCAAGGTAAACAAGTGGTCACTTGTTTTCCAATTACAAGAAGGATTTTTGGCTCAAAGGGTGGGTCTCCCTACACTAGCCCTAGACCGGAAGGATTATATGTGATATAGGGGAGCTCTTTCTACTAGGAACAAGCGAGTAGGCGCCCACTGAAAAGAAACAAACTTGAACGCATTGTTCTGGATTGTTATATTGCATTGCATTTCTGTTTTTCATATATAATAAAAAAAAATGCGACAAGAATCGCACAATTAAATTATCATCCCAGTTGAGATGATCATTTAATTCTATTGTATAATTAAATGATCAAATTAAATGATCACTGTAGCACAAACTCAGGGCCCCCGTCGGTATAACAATTGTTCGGGGTTTAGTTCATCAATGCTTCTTCTTTTTAAGCCCTTCCTATCACGGTTGGGCAAGTCCCTTCAGCCTATCCGGCCCCTGGACTGTAGCATTCATACATGCATCCAATGTAATACACAGGCCATGTTCTTTTAGTTGTGAAAGGATTCTCACCCCAGGAGGTGGGTCTCCCGACACCAACCAGCGACACCAAGCATTCGTTTTATAGTTTACCCAAGATTAGCCCCCTCCACAAAATCTGGGGGGGGTCTTACAGCCATCCTCAAAATCACAGGGGACAAGCAATAAAGCAATTTACAAACGCATGTAATCTTGGGGTGCAGAAAAAGGTGACCCAATTCACCCCAGCGGAGCTATCTCGAGTGCTGTGGATGTTTGCGAGGCTCAGGTACTGTGATCGCTACATCACAGAGCTTGCTCCTGTTGCAGTGAACAAGCTGGTCTGTCAGGTACGTCTTGTATGTGTCTTGTATGTGTGTGTATGTCTATGTGTATTTTATGTGTATTTGTGTGTGTGTCTTGTATATGTGCATGTTTGTATTTTGCAGTCCAGGTTTAGGCCAAATAGGCTAAAGGGACTTGCCCAACCGTGCTAGGAAGGGCTTAAAAAGAAAAAACAATGTATGTGTGTATTTGTGTCCTGATATTTATGTTATTTTTTGTCTATGCATTTGCATTTGCATTTGCATCCTGTGTGTTATTGCTACCTTTAACTGTCTCCCTGTTGTTTTATTGTATAGTTGTATATCATACTTGTATTGTACTTTTATTATACTTTTATTGTATAGTTGTATTTTTGTTCTGCTCCGTGAGCCGGTACACTATGGGTAGCAGACAACAAGACAGGTCTTATCATAAGGAGCATCTCCAGTTTTTGGCGGAGCCCCCCCTTCTGGGGGGCCCTGCCCCCCCAGGGTTACCCCGTTGTCCGCTGTCCGTTTGTGCGACCGACCGACAAAAAAATTGAAGCCTGACACGTCATCCAACTGTCTCACAACTAACTGGCTTTGGTCAGCTCCATCGTTGCCACCTGTAGTTCCGTTGCCAACACACTCCGCCAATTTTCCGTGTCGCTTGCGACGCTGCATAGGACTTGTTTTTCACGACGACACGTCGCCACGAAATAAGATCTTTTCTTCCAGAAAAGATCCTAATCCAGCTCCCTTTGAAGCAGATCTTCCGTAACCAGCCAAATTCAGGATCCCTGCCAGCTTTACAAGTATATTCATTCTCCTCCAAGCAAAAGAAGAAACCATCCCTTATCCCGGAAGCCAACCCTCCAGCAGTTTCCACGGCTTCCCCACACCCGGAAGCCAACTTCCTGGCAGCTTCTGTAGCTTCCCCACACCTGGATACCCATCTCCCAGTAACTTCCACGGCTTCCTCCTCCAAGAGACGGAGATCCTCTGACATGGATCTGCCTTGATCTCCCTCTTCCCTCTCCTCTACAGCTGGCCTTCTGTCAAATCTCATTTTCTCTTGGTTCCGCTTAGTTGGATTCCTGACTGGCTCTTTAGCCTCCTCCCAACCTCTAGTAGTTCCTTACAGCTCTCTCATAGGGTTACAGCCATATGCCCTTCCATATACTAGGACTAGGCGTCCTGGTTCCCTAGTCTTTCTCTTCAGTCATACCTTGCCTCCGCCCGTTAGTTCCTTTACCCTGACGCCAGGTGATTTTTATGGCGGTCTTCGACTCTCCTTCTGTACTACTACTTTAACTTACAGTAGTACTGCCGGGCGGTCCTCGGCTGTCCTGGTCTCCCAGGCAGATTTCCCGCTGTACTGCCAGGCACTTTTTCATTGTTGTCTTTCTTCATAGTCACCCAGTTCCCTCTTTGTAACATATTCGACTGGGTCGCCATTCCGTCGTCACATGGCGACGCATGGGTTTGGCTAAGCTAGTCAGAATCGGCCTTCCGTCGCCGTGTGCTGCACCTCATGAATGAACCACTCATATTTGTTAGGATCACGTTGCTCTGCTCAACATGTGTCGTTCTGCTTCTATCTCATTTTATTTTACTGCCGAAGACGGCGAGCAGCCAAATTGCTGGCTGAAGCTATGTAACCAAGTTTAAGGTCAAGTTCAAGTATCATGTCGTTCTGCTGATTCAAATTTATTTATCTTCACAGTCCAGGGGTAATCAAATCAGATGAAGGGTTTTGAAGAACCTTACAAATAGGAAAGGCAGTTCAAGAAACAAGCACTGGTGAAGTTAATTAGTTAGTTAGTTAGTTAGTGAACCCCAACAAATTGAAACAAACGGGCGACAATAGTGCATCCAAATACTTCCTACCTTTGACCTCATATTTCAACCGAACATGTTCTGCTCCACAAGTCTTCACACAAGTTACCACACCTAAGCCAACGGTCTCGTAACTAACTGGCTTCGGTCCGCTTGATTCCGTTGCCAACACTCTCCGCCATTTTCCGCATCGCTTGCGACGCGGCCCTAGGACTTTTCACCCGCACGTGTTCTGCTGCCACTTGTGTTCTCCAGATGCCTCCCCAGATAAAGAAAGAAAAGGAAAAGGAAAAGGAAAAGAAAAAAATGTGATTTGTTTTCGTTTACATTTTCCTGGTAATAATTGTTTGTACTGCCGAAGACGGCGAGCAGCCAAATTGCTGGCTGAATCTAGTTCAACTTCAAGTTCAAGATGCCTCTCAAGATTCCTGCATCGATAAGCTTGTGGTGCAGCTGGTTGTTCCCGCTCCCGATGAAAGGCTGATGACAGGCTGATTAAAGGCTGCCGCCTCATCTTTGGGATATCCACTAAAGACAACCTCATTTGAGGACTCGAGAACTTGAGGAAATAGCGCCCATCCTATTACCCCCCCCCCCCCACACACACACACCCACACCCACCCCCACCCCCACACACACACACATGCACGCACACCAGCACCACAACCACCATCACATATATGTACCATGTATACAATTGAGAGCATAGTTGTATTTAGACATTAGGAATTTAGCATGATTCAGTTGTCAATGACTATAATAAGAGAATATTGATAAACCCTGGATTATTCAGAGGATGGAAACATCATATTTATGAATCATAATGTGACAACAAACGTAATGTTAACTTATCTGCATAGCACGAAGTTCGGGCCCCCGTCAGTTACGATTTGTTAGGGTTCAGTTCACCAGTGCTCGTTTTTTAAACTGCCTTTCCTTTTAAGGTTGGGCATGACTCTTGAGCCCATTTGGCTACCCCTGGACTGTAAAATATGTGCATATGCACAGGGTGCTCATAACATACATAACATGCATAACAAACACAGATCAAACATACATCACATACATAACATACATCGCGTACATAGGATGAACATCACATTCATACATGCCGGGATTATTCTGCCAATCGCCCTCTCTGAGGTAACATGTGCTGTTGCCCAACTGGCCAACTGACCAACTGACCTGCTGACATTCATGCAGGGATGTTTCTGCCTAACTGCCCTCTCTGAGGTTGCATGTGCTGCTGCCCAACTGCCCAATTGCCATTCATGCAGGGATGTTTCTGCCCAACAGTCTTCTCTGAGGTTGCATGTGCTGCTGCCCAACTGCCCAACTGCCTTTCATGCAGGGATGTTTCTGCCCAACAGCCTTCTCTGAGGTAGCATGTGCTTCTGCCCAACTTCCCAACTGCCATACATGCAGGGATGTTTCTGCCCAACTGCCCAACTGCCCAACTGCCATACATACAGGGATGTTTCTGCCCAACTACCAACCGCCCAACTGCCATACATGCAGGGATGTTTCTGCCCAACTGCCCAACCGCCCAACTGCCATACATGCAGGGATGTTTCTGCCCAACTACCCAACCGCCCAACTGCCATACATGCAGGGATGTTTCTGCCCAACTTCCCAACTGCCATACATGCAGGGATGTTTCTGCCCAACTACCCAACTGCCCAACTACCCAACTGCCCAACTGCCATACATGCAGGGATTTTTCTGCCCAACTGACTTCTCTAAAGTAGCATGTGCTGTTGCCCAAATGCCCAACTGACATACATTCAAGGACCGTTCTGCCCAACTTCGCAACTGCTCAACTGCCATACATGAAGGAGCTCTTCTGCTCAATCGCACTCTCTGACGTAGCATGTGCTGTTGCCCAACTGCCATACATGCAGGGAGTTTTCTGCCCAACAGCCCTCTCTTACGTAGCATGTGCTGTTGCCTAACTGCCATACATGCAGGGATTTTTCTGCCCAACAGCCCTCTCTGAGGTAGCATGTGCTATTGCTCTTCTTGGCATTGGTTCAGACACTCAGCTGCAGCAGCATGTTGCAAGTGCTATGCCAGCAAACATACAGGTGGGGCCGCACTGTAAGGAACCTGGATGTGGTGGTGGTGGTGGTGGTGGTGAGTGCTGTGCCAGCAAACATACAGGTGGGGCCGCACTGTAAGGAACCTGGATGTGGTGGTGGTGGTTCTGCTGGTCCAGAGTGCTGTGCCAGCAAACATACAGGTGGGGCCGCACTGTAAGGAACCTGGATGTGGTGGTGGTGGTGGTGGTGGTTGCGAGTGCTGTGCCAGCAAACATACAGGTGGGGCCGCACTGCAAGGAACCTGGATGTGGTGGTGGTGGTGGTGGTGGTGGTTGCGAGTGCTGTGCCAGCCAACATACAGGTGGGGCCGCACTGTAAGGAACCTGGATGTGGTGGTGGTGTGGTGGTGGTGGTTGCGAGTGCTGTGCCAGCAAACATACAGGTGGGGCCGCACTGCAAGGAACCTGGATGTGGTGGTGGTGGTGGTGGTGGTGGTGGTGGTGCTGGTCCAGAGTGCTGTGCCAGCAAACATACAGGTGGGGCCGCACTGTAAGGAACCTGGATGTGTGGTGGTGGTGGTGGTGGGGTTGCGAGTGCTGTTCCCGCAAACATACATGTGGGGCCCGCACTGAAGGAACCCTGGATGTGGTGTGTGGTGTGGTGGTGGTTTGCGAGTGCGGTGCCAGCAAAACATACAGGTGGGGCCTGCACTGTAAGGACCTGGATAGGTGTGTTGTGTTTGGTGGTGCTGTCCGCCAAATACAGTGTGGAACACGCTTCTGTAAGGACCGGATGTGGTGGTGGTGGTGGTGGTGGTTGCGAGTGCTGTGCCACCACATCAGGTGTGGCCCGCACTGTTAAGGAACCTGGATGTGGTGGTTGGTGGTGGTGGTGTTTGCGAGTGCTGTCCAAGCAAACATCAGTGGGGCCGCACTGCAAGAACCTGGATGTGTGGTGGTGGTGGTGTTGGGTCCAGAGTGCTGTGGCCAACAAAACATACGGTGGGGCCCGCACTGTAAGGAACCTGGATGTGGTGGTGGTGGTGGTGGTGGTTGCGAGTGCTGTGCCAGCCAACATACAGGTGGGGCCGCACTGTAAGGAACCTGGATGTGGTGGTGGTGGTGGTGGTGGTCCAGAGTGCTGTGCCGCAAAACCTGACAGGGGTTGCCCGCACTGTAAGGAACCTGATGGTGGTGGTGTGGTTGGGTGGTTGCGAGTGCGTGCACCAACTACTGGTGGGGCCGCTCTGTAAGGAACCTGGATTGGTGGTGGGTGGTGGTGGTGGTGGTGCTGTGCCAGCCAACATACAGGTGGGGCCGCACTGTAAGGAACCTGGATGTGGTGGTGGTGGTGGTGGTGGTCCAGAGTGCTGTGCCAGCCAACATACAGGTGGGGCCACACTGTAAGGAACCTGGATGTGGTGGTGGTGGTGGTGGTGGTGGTTGCTGTGCCAGCCAACATACAGGTGGGGCCGCTCTGTATGGAACCTGGATGTGGTGGTGGTGGTGGTGGTGGTTGCGAGTGCTGTGCCAGCAAACATACAGGTGGGGCCGCACTGTAAGGAACCTGGATGTGGTGGTGGTGTTGGTGGTGTTGGTGGTTGCGAGTGCTGTGCCAGCCAACATACAGGTGGGGCCGCTCTGTAAGGAACCTGGATGTGGTGGTGGTGGTGGTGGTGGTTGCGAGTGCTGTGCCAGCAAACATACAGGTGGGGCCGCACTGTAAGGAACCTGGATGTGTGGTGGTGGTGGTGGTGGTGGTGGTGCTGGTGCTGGTCCAGAGTGCTGTGCCAGCAAACATACAGGTGGGGCCGCACTGTAAGGAACCTGGATGTGGTGGTGGTGGTGGTGGTGGTTGCGAGTGCTGTGCCAGCAAACATACAGGTGGGGCCGCTCTGTAAGGAACCTGGATGTGGTGGTGGTGGTGGTGGTGGTGGTGGTGCTGTGCCAGCCAACATACAGGTGGGGCCGCACTGTAAGGAACCTGATGTGGTTGTAAGGGGGGGGTGGTGGTCAGATGCGTGACAGCCAACATACAGGTGGGGCCACACTGTAAGGAACCTGGATGTGGTGGATGGTGGTGGGGTGGTGTGCTGTGCAGCCAACTACAGGGTGGGGGGCCCGCTCTTATGGAACCGGATGTGGTGGTGGCTGGTGGTTGTGGGTGAGAGTGCGTGCCAGCAAACCTACAGGTTGGGCCGCACTGCAAAGGAACCTGGGATTGTGATGGTGGTGGTGGTGTTGTGGTTGCGAGTGCGGTTGTGCCAGGCCAACATTACAGGTGGGGCCGCTCTTGTAAGGAACCTGGATGTGGTGGTGGTTGTAGGTGGTGGTTAGCGAGTGCTGTGCCCGCAACATACCGTGGGGCCGCCCTGTAAGGAATGGATGTGGTGGTGGTGGTGGTGGGGTGGTGGTGTTGGTTGCTGGTCTAGAGTGCTGTGCCAGCGCAAACAACAGGTGGGGCCGACTGAAGAAACCGGTGTGGGGTGTTGGTGGTGTGGGGGTGCGATGAGTGCTGTGCCAGACCAAAACATACAGGTTGGGGGCCGACTCTGTAAGGAACCGGATGTGGTGGGTGATTGTGGTGGGTGGTGCGAGTGCTGTGCCAGCAAACATACAGGTGGGCGACGTAAGAAACCTGGCTGTGGTGGTGGGGGTGGTGGTGGTTGCGGTCGTGCCAGCAAACATACAGGTGGGGGGCCGCATCTGGTAAGGAACCTGGATGTGGGTGGTGGGTGGTGGGGTGGTTGCGAGGGCTGGCCAGAAAAATACAGGTGGGGCCGCATGTAAGTAACATGCTGTGGTGGTGGTGGTTGGTGGTGGTTGCGAGTGCTGTGCAGCCAACATATGGTGGGCGCCGCAAATGCAAGGAACCTGGATGTGGTGGTGTGGTGGGGTGGTGGTCTGGTGAGGTCCAAAGTGCGTGCCAGCAGCATACAGGTGGGGCCGCGCACTGTAAGGAACCTGGGTCTGGGGCTGTGGTGGGGTGTGGTTGCGAGTGCTGTGCCAGCAAACATTACAGGTGGGGCCCGCTCGTAAGGAACGGATGTGTGGTGGTGGGTGGGGTGGTTTGCGAGTGCTCTGCAGGCAAACCATTACAGGTGGGGCCGCACTGTATGGAACCTGGTATTGGTGGGGTGGTGGTGGGTGGGGTTGCGAGTGCCTTTGCCCAGCCAACATACGGTGGGGCGCATGCAAGGAACCTGAGTGGTGTGGTGGTGGGGTGGTTGCGAGTGCGTGCCAGCCAAACATACAGGTGGGGGACCGCACTGAAGGAACCGGAGGGTGGTGGTGGTGGTGTTGGTGGTGGTGGTGGTGGTGGTCCAGAGTGCTGTGCCAGCCAACATACAGGTGGGGCCGCACTGTAAGGAACCTGGGTGTGGTGGTGGTGGTGGTGGTGGTTGCGAGTGCTGTGCCAGCAAACATACAGGTGGGCGCACTGTAAGAACTGGATGTTGTGGTGGGGTGTGGGGTGTTGCAGAGTGCTGTGCCAGCAAGAACAGGTGGGGCCAAACTGCTAAGAAACCTGGATGTTGTGGTGGTGGTGGTGGGTTGCGATGTGCTGTTGCCAAGCAAACATATGGTGGGGCCGCACTGTAAGGAACCCGGATGTGGGGTGGTGGTCTGGTGGAGGGAGTTGGTGGTGTGCGTGACCCGCCAAATACAGGTGGGGGCCGCAGTAAGGAACTGGATGTAGGTGGTGGGGTGGTGGTGTGCGGAGTTGCTGTGCCAGCAAACCTAAAGGTGGGGGGCCCACTGTAGGAACCTGGAGGTGGTGGGTTGGTGGTGGTGGTGGTGGTGGTCCAGAGTGCTGTGCCAGCAAACATACAGGTGGGGCCGCACTGCAAGGAACCTGGATGTGGTGGTGGTGGGTGGTGGTGATGGTTGGGTGCGTGGTCCAGAGTGCTGTGTGACAGTAAACATACAGGTGGGGCCGCACTGTAAGGAACCTGGATGTGGTGTGTTGGTTGTGGGGTGGGTTTTGCGAGTGCAATGTGCCAGCAAACTAATAGGGGGGTCGCTATGAAGGAAAACCTGGATGTGGTGTGGTGGGTGGTGGGTGGTTGGTGGTGGGGGTCTGTGGTCCAGAGTGCTGTGCCAGCAAACATACAGGTGGGGCCACGCAATGTACGGAACTGGAATGTGGTGGTGGTGGTTGGTGGTGGTTGGAGTGCTGTGCCAGCCAAACAACAGGGGGAGGCCGCACTGCAAGGAACCTGAATGTGGTGGGTGGGGTGGGGGTGTGGTCCAGAGTCGTCCAGGCAAACATACAGGTTGGGGCCGCAGGTAAGGAACCTGGAGGTGGTGGTGGTGGTGGTGGTGGTTGCGAGTGCTGTTGCCAGCAAAACATTACTGGGGGGCCGCTCTGTAAGGAACCGGGATTGTGGTGGTGGTGGTGGTGGTGGTGGTGGTTTGCTGTGCCAGCAAAATACAGGTGGGCCGCACTGTAGGAACCGGATGGTGGTCGTGGGTGGATGGTGGTGGTCCAGGAGTGCTGTTGCAGCCAACATACGGTGGGGCCAAACTAGGTCAAGAATCCTGGAGTGGGGTGGTGGTGGTGGTGGTGGCACACAACGTTGCTGTGCCGAGCCAACATACAGTGGGGCCGCTCTGTATGGAACCTGGAATTGGTGGGTGGTGGTTGTGTGTGGGTGGGTGCGAGTGCTGGGCCAGCAAACATACAGGTGGGGCCGTCACCGACAAAGGAACCTGGAGTGATGGTGGTGGTGGTGTTGGTTGTGACGAGTGCGGTGGCCAGCCAACATACAGGTGGGGCCCCGCTCTGTAACGGAACCTGGATTGTGGTGGTGTGTGGTGGTGGTTGCGAGTGTGCTGTGCCCAGCAAAATACAGGCGGGGCCGCCCGCACGTAAGGAAACTGGGTGTGGTGGGTGGGGGGTGGTGGTGGTGTGGTGCTGGTCTCGTCTTGAGTGCGTGCATCCAACATACAGGTGGGCCGCACTTTGTAAGGAACCCGGCAGTGTGGTGGTGTTGGTGGTGTTGGTGGTTGCGGTGCGTGCAAGCAAAATACAGGGGGGGCGCTCTGTAAGGAACCTGGATGTGGTGGGATTGTTGGTGGTGGTTGCGAGTGCGTTGCCCAGCAACATACAGGTGGGCCGCAGGTAAGGAACCTGGATGTGGTGGTGGTGGTGGTGGTGGTTGCGAGTGCTGTGCCAGCAACTACAGGGGGGGCCGCCACGTAGGACCGGGTATTGTGGTGGGGGTGGTGGTGGTGGTTGCGAGTGCTGTGCCAGCCACATACAGGTGGGGCCGCACGTGCTAAGGAAACCTGGATGTGGGGTGGTGGTGGGGTGTTTGCGAGTGCTGTGCCAGCCAAAAAATAAAGGGTGGGGCCGCACTTAAGGAACGTGGGTGTGGTGGTGGTGGTGGTGGTGGTTGCGAGTGCTGTGCCAGCAAACATCCGGGTTGCGGCCCCGCCACTGTATGGAACCTGGGCATGGTGTGGTGTGATGGTGGTGGTTCCAGAGGCGCGCAGCAAACATACAAGTGGGGCCGCACTGTAAGGAACCTGGATGTGGTGGGGTGGTGGGGGTGGTGGTCCAGATGTGCTGTGCCAGCAAAATACCGGGTGGGGGCCGCACTGAAGGAACCTGGTGTGGTCGGTGGTTGGTTTGGTTTTTGCTGGTGGTGCTGGTGCTGGTCAAGAGTGTGTGCAGCCAACATACAGGGTAGGGGCAGCCACTTCAGGACCTGGATGTGGTGGTGGTGGTGGTGGTGGTTGCGAGTGCTGTGCCAGCCAACATACAGGTGGGGCCGCACTGTAAGGAACCTGGATGTGGTGGTGGTGGTGGGGTGGACTTGCTGAGTGCTTTGTGCCAGCAAAACTACAGGGGGGCCGCATGTAGGAACGGAGTGGTGGTGGGGGTGGTGGTTGGTGCGAGTTTGCTGGCCCAGCAAACATATAGGTGGGGGCCGCCGTAAGGAACCTGGATGTGTGGTGGTGGTGTGGTGAGTGGTTGCGAGAGTGCGTTCCACAAACATCAGGTTGGGACCGCACTTGTAAGAACCTGGATTGTGGGGGTGGTGGTGGTGGTGGTGCAAGTGCGGGCCAGCAAAACAACAGGTGGGCCGCCTGTAAGGAACCCGGATGGGGGTGGTGGGGTGGTGGTGGGCTGTTGCAGCAAACCTAAGGGGGGAACTCTGTAAGAACCTGGGTGTTGTGGTGGTGGTGGTGTGGTGCGAGGCTTTGCCAGCAAAACATACAGGTGGGGCCGCACTGTTAAAAGGAACCTTGGAGTGGTGGTGGTTGGTGTGGTGGTAGGATGGGGTGTGGTGGTGGTGGTGGTGTTGCGAGTGCTGTGCCAGCCAACATACAGGTGGGGCCGCACTGTAAGGAACCTGGATGTGGTGGTGGTGGTGGTGGTGGTTGCGAGTGCTGTGCCAGCAAACATACAGGTGGGGCCGCACTGTAAGGAACCTGGATGTGGTGGTGGTGGTGGTGGTGGTGGTTGCGAGTGCTGTGCCAGCCAACATCAGGTGGTTTCCGGCGCACTTTAAGGAAACCTGGCTGTGCGCTCTCGCGCTGGTCCCGGTCGCGTTGTGCTGCGTCGGTGGTTGGCGAGTGCTTGCTAGGCAAACAACAGGTGGGGCCGCATTTGGCATAGGCACTGGATGTGGCCCCCCTGCCCCCTGGTGGTCTCGGCCCCCGTCCGGTCCCCGGTGGTTTGCGAGTGCTGTCCGGCAAACATACAGGTGGGGGCCGCACTGTAATGAACCTGGATTGTTGGTGTTGGTGGTGGTGGTTCTTGGTGGTGCGTGCAGCAAAACATACAGGGGGCCCCCCGCTCTGGAACCTGGATGTGGTGGTGGTGGTGAGAGTGGATGTGCAAGCAAAGCAAACATCAGGTGGGGCCGCACGTAAGGAACTGGATGTGTGGTGGTGGTGGTTGGGGTGGTGGTTCGAGTGCTGTGCCAGCAAAATACAGGGGAGCGCACTGTAAGGAACCGGATGTTGGTGGTGGTAGGGGGGGTGGTGGCCAGAGTGCTGTTTGCCAGCAAACATACAAGGTGGGGCCGACTGTAAGGAACCTGGTTGGTGGTGGTGGTGGTGGGTGGTCAAGAGGCGTGCCAGCAACATACAGGTGGGGTCCGCACTGTAAGGAACCTGGGAGTGGTGTGGGGTGGTGGTGGTCCGAGTGCTGTGCCAGCACAAACAGGTGGGGCCGCACTGTAAGGAACCTGGATGTGGTGGTGGTGGTGGTGGTGGTGGTGGTTGCGAGTGCTGTGCCAGCAAACATACAGGTGGGGCCGCACTGTAAGGAACCTGGATGTGGTGGTGGTGGTGGTGGTGGTTGCGAGTGCTGTTGCCGAGCAAACTACAGGTGAGGGCCCGCACGTAAGAACCTGGATGTGGCTGGTGGTGGTGGTGGTGTTGCGAGTGCTGCTGCCAGCAAACATTACAGGTGGGGCTGCACTGTAATGACCTGGATGTAGTGTGGTAGGTGTGGTGGTCTGGTGGTGGCTTGTGCCAGCCAACATACACGGTGGGAGGGCCGCCATGTTGGAAACCTGAGCATGTGGTGGTGTGGTTGCGAGTGCTGTGCAGCAAACCATTAAGGTGGAGGACACCACTGAAGGAACCTGGATTGGTAGGTGGTGGTGTGGTTGCGAGTGCTGTTGCCCGCAAACATACTGGTGGGGCCGCCATGTGAAGGAACATGGATGTCGGTGGTGGTGGTTGGGTGGTGGTGGTTGGAGTGCTGTGGCCAGCAAACATACAGGTGAGGCCGCACTTGTAAGGGAATCTGGAGGGTGGTGTGTGGTGGTGTGGTACAGAGGCTGTGCCAGCAAAACAACAGTGGGCCGCACGTAAGGAAACTGGAGGTGGTGGTGGTGGTGTGGGGTCCAGAGTGCTGTGCCAGCAAACATACAGGTGGGGCCGCACTGTAAGGAACCTGGATGTGGTGGTGGTGGTGGTGGTGGTCCAGAGTGCTGTGCCAGCAAACATACAGGTGGGGCCGCACTGTAAGGAACCTGGATGTGGTGGTGGTGGTGGTGGTGGTCCAGAGTGCTGTGCCAGCAAACATACAGGTGGGGCCGCACTGTAGGAACTCTGGGATGTGGTGGTGGTGTTGGGGGTGGGGTGGTGGTCGGTTGGAGGCCGTGCCAGCAAACATACAGGTGGGGCCGCACTGTAAGGAACCTGGATGTGGTGGTGGTGGTGGTGGTCGTGAGTGCTGTGCCAGTAAACATACAGGTGAGCCCGCACTGTAAGAACCAAGAAAACAAACAAGTTCTGTGCAGCGTCGCAAGGAACGCCAAAAGTTGGCGGAGAGTGTTTGCAACAGAGTGTCAGTTGGCAACGGAAGCGAGTTAATTACGAGACCGTTGGCTGACGTGTCAGGTTTTGTCTCAGTCAGACAGTCACGCAGTCACACGCACGAACAAATGGGTAACCCTGGGGGCTTCCACCTCCTTGAAGAGGGGGCTCCGCTAAAAACATACAATTGAGACAGCAATGTAAGATGGACATCTTAGGGTGGTAAATTAAAGGGTTTAGACAACTAGGGTTGTCAACTTAGGCTGGTCAACTAAAGGGTTTAGTTAACTAGGTTGGTCAACTAGGTTGGTCAACTAATGGGTTTAGTCAAATAGGGTGGTCAAATTTGGCTGGTCAACTAAAGGGTTCGGTTGGCTAGGGTGGCCAACTAAAGGTTTTAGTCAACTAGGGTTGTCTACTTAGGCTGGTCAACTCAAGGGTTTAATTATCTAGGGTGGTCAACTAAAGGGTTTAGTCAATTAGGGTGGTCAACTAAGGCTGGTCGGCTAAAGGGTTTAATTAACTTGGGTGGTCAAATTAAGCTGGTCAACTCAAGGGTTTAATTATCTAGGGTGGTCAACTAAAAGGTTTAGTCAATTAGAGTGGTCAACTAAGGCTGGTCAACTGAAGCCATGGGTCGGATTCAGGAAGTCGGTTCTGCTATTCAAGGGAGCACAACAGATCTAGTGATCTAGGGGTAATGATAAAGCCTGGTGGGGCGTGGTATTAAGGGATCCCCATGGCGGTAGGTAATAGACTGTTACTTTACCTGGACAAAGCTACCAGAGTGGTTGACTGCGACCGCGGACACTAAAGCGCACCTGTAGGGATTCGAACCCCGCACCTTGTTTCAACGAGGTCTATCATTGAGCCAGTTGTATAAACATAACTAGTGATCTAGGGGAATGAGTTGAGGGAGCTAGCCCATCTGCTCCGTGTGACCTTGTGTGCGTGTGTGTGCGTGTGTGTGCGTGTGTGTGCGTGTACGTGTGTGTACGCGTGTGTGCGTGTGCGTGAGAATCAAGGGATGATTATTCAAGGGAGTGAAGCAGATGTAGTGATCTAGGGGCAATGATACAGCCTGGTGGGGCGTGGTATTAAGGGATACCCATCTTATGGCGGTAGATAACGGGCTGATGCTTTACCTAGACAAAGCTATCATGGCGGTTGACAGCGACCGGGGACACTAAAGCAGATCTGTAGGGATTCGAACCGCGCACCTTGCTTCAACGAGCTCTACCATTGAGCCATTCGCCTAAACGGGATAAGATTAATCTAGGGGAACAAGTTGAGAAAGCTAGCCTATCTGCTGTATGGCCCTGTGTGTGTGTTGGTGTGTGTGTGTGTGTGCGTGAGCGTACGTGTGCATGTGTGTCTGTGTGTGTGTGTGAGCGTGCGTGTGTATCTGTGTGTGTCTGTGTGTCTGTGTGTGTGTGTGTGTGCGTGTGTGCATGAGTGTGCGTGTGCGTGTGTGTGTGTGTGTGTGAGCGTGCGTGCGTGTGTATCTGTGTGTTTCTGTGTGTATGTGTATGTGTGTGTGTGTGTGTGTGCGTGCGCGTGTCTGTGTGTGCGTGTGTGTGTGCGTGTGTGCATGTGTGTGTATGTGTGTGTGGGTGTGTGTGGGTGCGTTTGTGTGTGTACCAGTCCAGGGGTAGCCAAATAGGCTTTAGGGACTTGCCTAACCTCGATTCAGGAGGGTCTTAATGACTTTTGGTGCCCCTAGTTCGCCCCAGAAACTGGACATGGACCCCCTTTTAAGGTGCTGGCCTGCCAAGAGCCCCTTTCTCTGGGAGGTGGGCAGTTAGGTGAAATGAAGATCGGCTAACACATACACAAGCACTGATGAACTTCCCTTACCTGACTAACTGTGCCCCTAGTTCACCCCAGAAACTTGAGATGGACCCCCTCGTTAAGCTGCTGGCCTGCCTGGAGCCTCTGGGTCTGGGAGGTGGGCAGTCGGGTGGTATCAGGGTAGGCTAAAACAGAAACAAGCACTGATAAACTTCCCCTACATGTATACACGTATGTATGTCACAGTACAGGGGTAGACCAAATAGGCTAAAGGGACTTGCCCAACCGTGGTAGGAAGGGATTAAAAAGGAAAAGCTTTGATGAAGTTCCTCTACCTGACTGAATGTGCCCCTACTACCCTCCAGATATTTGAGATGGACCCCCTCGTAAAGCTACTGGCCTGTCTGGAGCCCCTGGGTCTGGGAGGTGACGCTGTGCTCCTGGAGTCAATCACATCCAGAATAGAGGAAATCTTGCAAGAGGAGAGCCTAGCTCGCAGTGCTGCTACTGGCAGGGAGAGTACTGCTACTGGCAGGGAGAGTGTGGCTCCAGACAGTGAGAGGATCGCAACTGGCAGTGAGAGTGTGGCTCCTGGCCAAGCTATGCAAAAGCAGCTGTGCCACATCAGTGCAGCACAAACTACTGCGTAAGAAAATATAATAAACAGTTAGATTGTGTATTTAATTATTATATGCAAATAATATAAGGAATAATTACGTACATATTTATAAAATATTGTGCGTTAACGTGTACAATTGTTATTCCTTCTGACAAAATTATGTATGATTAATTATTTAACTAGTTTGTAATATATATTTAATAATTCCTTATGACGAGGCGTGAGGTAGAGGAGGCCAGGCCGTTGGCTTGCGCTGGAGCAAACCAACTAACCACGAAAGCAATACAGCAAGGTCCATTGTGTTCCTTGTCCTTTTGCTGACTGGCTGGTTGGTCGGTTGGGAGAGCCAGGTGCGGGGTGTTGCTCCTGTCAGTGTCACATACGAGGATCTGTGTCACACCAGTGCAGCACAGACTACCGCACAAGTTTACACAATAAATAATAATACACCTTACAGCATTATTTGTGTATTAAAAAACGGGGTGTTGCTACTGACGGCGTCACGCACAAGGAGCTGTGTCACACCAGTTCAGCGCAAACTACCGCACAAGTTTATAAAAGATGTAATTTCAAACCCGCTGACAAAATAATAATGTAACAAAAACACTCGGGGTGTCGCTACTGGCAGCGTCACGCACAAGGAGCTGTGTCATATCAGTGCAGCACAGACTACTGCACAAGTTTATACAATAAATAATAATACACCTTATAACGGTATTTATGTATTAAAATTAAATCGGGGTGTTGCTCCCGGCAGTGTCGCGCACAAGGAGCTGTGTCACATCAGTTCAGCGCTAACTACCGCGCTAATTTATAAAATACATCATTATCCGCCTTAAAACACAACTTTTGTATTAAAGCAAACAGTGTGTCGCTACTGGCAGTGTCACAAACAAGGAGCTGTGTCACACCAGTGCAGCACAGACTGACGCGCAAGTTTATAAAATAGATACCTGATGACATCATTTGTGTATTGAAAAAACGGGGTGTAGCTGCTGGCAGCCTCACGCACAAGGAGCTGTGTCACACCAGTGCAGCACGGGCTACCATGTAAGCAAATTTAACATCACAATTTCAAATTGTAAATAGACAATGTAAGGCGTAGCGATTGCATAGTGGTGCTTAGGAAGGGTCTTCGGATCCTCCACCTCAGCGGGAATTACAAAGGGTCTCCAAAGTGCTCTAGAGAGGGAATTAGCGTAATGGTATATGGACTTTCAAGTAGCGATAAATCACTGAGAGCCGACTAAGACGGACAGACGGAGATGGATAAGCAATAGGGTGAACACTAGTTAACTAATTAAATAATCATTCAACCAACTTACCAACCAACCAACCAACCAACCAACCAACCAACCAACTAACTAACGTCTTAAACTGCCATGACTGGATAGCGGCCCACACACGACAAATCGTGTCAGAAAGCATCGTTGAAAATTGAAAATCATCAGTGCAGCACAGACTACCACGTAAGCAATGAAGAAAGATCCTTTTTGTTCTTGGTGGTGGTGGTGATGATGATGATGTAATGACATTTTTCATGGTGCCCTACCGGTCTCCAAATGTTTGTTCCTAGTTTGTTTGTTGCGGCAGGTTTGTGTGGGGGGTTGGGGGTTGGCCCAACCCGGTTGGGGTGGGGGCTGGGGTGGGCGTGAGGGTGAGGATATAGATAAGAATGTAGATGAGGATAAGGATAAGGACGAGGACGAGGTTAATCAGACAAACACAAATCTTTGAAAAGGCAAATGAGAATACAGCAGCAACTTTCTAGTCGGTTGGCGGGGTTCTAGTCAGTTGGTGGGTTTGGTGGCGTTCGGTTGGTGGGTTTCTAGTCAGTTGGTGGGTTTCTAGTCAGTTGGTGGGTTTCTAGTCAGTTGGTGGGTTTCTAGTCAGTTGGTGGGTTTCTAGTCAGTTGGTGGGTTTCTAGTCAGTTGGTGGGTTTCTAGTCAGTTGGTGGGTTTCTAGTCAGTTGGTGGGTTTCTAGTCAGTTGGTGGGTTTCTAGTCAGTTGGTGGGTTTCCAGTCAGTTGGTGGGTTTCTAGTTTGTTGGTGGGTTTCTAGTCAGTTGGCAGGGTTCTTGTTTACGGAGAGCACGAACCACTTCAAACAGCGTCGCAATGCCAGGGCTATTTCCGGCTAAGTTTCACACCTGGGCGTCGCACTGGGGTCACACCGAGTCGCTCAATTTGCAACGCGTTGCACACACACACAGAAACTGGGTGGCTGGGATCTCCCTACGTACGGCAGCCTGCACCTTTCCAGCTTGTTGAACAGGTGATCAGGGTGATAAACAGTTGTTCAACAACTCCATGTTTTTCAACGATGTACATAAACAGGTGTTGAACACCCTGACCACCTGTTTAATAACCTGAACAGGGTGCAGGCTGCCGAAGGGTCTTGGTTGCTTGACTGCTGGCTGGCTGGCTGGCTGAGTGCTGGCTGGCTGAGTCTCTGGAGGGATGAATCTGCTTCCCAAGTCTGCTCAATTCTTTCATTCCAACTGTTATTGTGCTTGGATTTATTTGACCTGGCCTATTTCACCTGAAATGGGTTTATTTAACCTGGGCTATTCAGTTTACTTCAGCTTATTCTGCACGGGTTCAGGATGGAGAGCCAATAGTCACTCACTATACTTTCCAGATTCGTTATAAAAACGTTGGTGGTGTCCGTCACTTTTTACTTAGTGTTCTCCACCCCCTGTGGCCCAACATAGCCTAAAATAACCTGAAATAGCCCGAAATGGCCTGAATTAGCCTGGAGTAGCTGGAAGTCATTTGAAACAGCCCGAATGCCTGAAATAGCATTACGTAGCCTGAAGTTACCTGAAAAACCTGAAGTAGCCTGAAACAGGATGAAGTAACCTGAAGTAACTTGAATTTACCTGAAGTAGCCTGAAATAGCCTGTAATAGCTGGAAGTAGCCTGAAACAACTTGAAGTAACCCTAAATAGCCCAAAACAGCCTTACGTAGCCCGAAGTAGCTTGAAGTAACCTGGAGTAGCCTAAAATAACCTAAAGCAACTTGAAGTAACCTGAAGTAGCCTGTAATAACCTGAAATAGCTTGTAATAGCCCGAAGTAGCCTAAAGTAACCTGGAGTAGCCTAAAATAACCAGAAATAGCCTATGATAGCCTGGAGTAGCTTGAAGTAACCTGAAGTAGTCTGAAGTAGCCTGAAATAGCCCAAATTAGATAAAATATATAAAATAGCCTGATCACCGGCACAGGGTACTACAAAGCGCGCGCGGCAGCGCGATTTTGCGCACGCTTTTTGAGCCCCACTGCGCGTTTCGCGCAGTTTATTTGACCCCCTGTGGGCGCAGCGCGCAGTTTTTGCGCTTTTTGTACAACAAAGCGCTGACCAATTTGACGTTTGTGCGCTTTAAGCGCTGACCAATTTGACAAAATGTAGTACCCTGCACCGGCATTGCAGGATTGGCCAGGCCCTTAAGCAGGAAGGAGTTTGCTTGCCCAGGCTGAGGGCCATATGCTGGCTGGACATGTGCACAGCAACATGCAAGAGTTCACCACGGTCCAGCTTGAAATAGCCTGAAATAGCCTGAACATATCTGAAAAACATGAGGTAGCCTGAATTAGCCCGAATTAGCCTGAAATGACCTGAAATAGCCTGAAATAGCATGAAAGAATCTGAGGTAGCCTGAAAAAGCCTGATCACCGGCATTGCAAGATTGCCCAGGCCCTCGCGCAGGAAGGAGTTTGCTTGCCTGGGCTGATGGCGATGCTGGCTGGACATGTGCAAAGCAACATGCCAGAGTACACCACAGTCCAGCTTGAAATAGCCTGAAATTGCCTGAAATAATCTGACAAACCTGAAGTAGCCTAAAATAGCCTGAATTAGCCTGAAATGACCTGAAATAATCTGAAAAATGAGGTAGCCTGAAATAGCCTGAAATGGTCTGGAAAAACTGATCTAGCTTGAAATAGACTGAAATAGCCAGATCACCCGCTTTGCAGGATTGCCCAGGCCCTCAAGCAGGAAGGAGTTTGCTTGCCCAAGCTGATGGCGATGCTGGCTGGACATGTGGAAAGCAACATGCCAGAGTACACCACGGACCAGCTTGAAATAATGGTGAGTTATTTCCGCTAGCTTGACCCACCACCACTATCCCTAAGGCAGCCTGCACCCTGTCCAGGTTATTAAACAGCTGTTTAGGGTGTTCAACACCTGTTTATGTAATGATAACGCCTGGTGGGGCGTGGTATTAAGTGAACCTCGCCTTACGGCGGTAGGGGACGGGCTGCTACTTTACCTGGACAAAGCTATCATGGCGGTTGACAGGGACCGCGAACGCTGAAGAGCACCCGTAGGGATTCAAACCCGGCACCTTAGTCGTTCTAGGAGCTCTGCCATTCGTAGAGCGGGGATACCTGTTTATGTACATCATTGGTTAAACATGTAGTTGTTGAACAGGTGTTTATTACCCTGAACACCTGTTCAACAAGCTGGACAGGTGCAGGCTGCCGTAGGGCAGTTCTACACTGTGAGGCACGAAGAGTATCACATCACATCAACACTGCCGTAGGGTATGTCCACTTCGCGACTATAGTATGCTTGGTTTCGAAAATTGAAGATTTTAAAGGCCTTTCCATGGGGCGTGAGTTTGAAAGAACCTTCCTTATTGCTTTCACTGGGGAATAAATCAAGATATAGTACGCCTTGTTACGAGGCGTGAGGTTGAGGAGGCCAGCCCGTTTGCTTTCACTGGGGCCAACCATTTCACTGGGGAATGGTTACTGTGGGTTTTGCTTCCGCAGACGGCTACTGCACCTGAGCTCGGATCAAAACGTCATTGCTGAGGGAAGAAATGAACCTGTTTCAAGGCGGCAGGTCTGGAATTCGGGAACCTGGCAAGGGCTCGAATCACAGACCAGTTAAATGTGCCTGAGCTCGGACTACTCAGATGCAGCAGTATCTGCATCTGCATATACTACTGCATGTATATATATACATATATTTTTAGTATTATACATAGATAGATAGATGCAATAGTAAATAGTGCGACTGCGATGCATCAAGGCTTTTACCCTCGAACGTGCATTTGGAAATCTCCAAAGTTTGCTTGACCCGCCACCACTACGTCTACTTTAGCAGGGTTGTACGCGTAGTTTTCTTTTCAGCAGCAGCTTCTAGGCAGCTTCGTGGGCTCTCGCTTCATCCAAAGCTTAAGCAACCTGGGCACCTGGAAGCTGATATCGCCAGGCTTCCAGTGCTCCTGGAATTTTGGGGTTTGGCCCAGTGGCAGTCTCACCCTCCCACCACCACCACACCCACACATCCATTGCTGACCTGCCCAAAGATTTCTTCAATCACTTCTATCCCCCCCGTATCCAAACACACACATACCCTCCCTCCCCCCCCCCCCCCCCCCCCCACGCCCCCCCCCCCAAACACACACACCACAAGCACCATTACCACCACGCGCGCACACACACACACCACTCCCACCTGTGCTTCAACCACTTCAACCACTTATATCCCTCTGTTCCTTTGCAGATTGATTGCTTCAACAACTTCAACATTTCAGGATCATCAGTGGCTGCCATTGCCAAACAGCTGATTCAGAGAATGCCCGACTGGAAGGATGACGTCACTTACGACCATGCACGGATAATGGCAAATGAAAATCACATGGGTCCCACCGCCTGAATGTGAGACACGAGATTATGGGCGGGGGTCAGAGGATGCCCGAATAGAAGAATGACAGAACCTACGACCATGCCCGGATAATGGCAAATGAAAATCCCCTCACCTGGACACCACCTGAATCTGAGAAATTAGATAATGGGAGGGAGTCAGAGGATGCCCGACTGGAAGAATGACATTACCTACGACCATGCACGGATAATGGCAAATGGAAATCCCCTGGACACCACCTGAATGTGAGAAATTAGATAATGGAAGGGAGGCAGAGGATGCCCGACTAGAAGGATGACGATATCTACGACCATACCCGGATAATGGTGAATGAATATCCCCCAGGGTTCTGTCGCATGAATTTGTTATACAAGCTTATGGCTGGGCTTCTGAAACAGAGAATTGAGATACGATAGAATGGGAAGGAGTCTGAGGATGCCTGTCTGGAAGAATGACAGCACCTACGACCAAGCACCGATAATTGCAAAAGAAAATCCCCTGGACACCACCTGAATGTGAGATATGAGATAATGGGTGGGCTTCTGAAACAGAGAATTGAGATACGAGATAATGGGAGGGAGTCAGAGGATGCCCGACTGGAAGAATGACAGCACCTACGACAATGCACAAATAATGGCAAATGAAAATCCCCTGGACACCACCTGAATGTGAGATTTGAGATTATGGGAGGGCTTCTGAAACACCAACCTCTTTACCTCTGGGAGCACTCTATTTCGATAGCAGTGCACTTGTCCTGCGCCGCCTGTTGACCACTGCTGCATGTTAGCTGCATAGCAGTATGTGTCCGTCAATGCAGCGGCCTGTTGCGCTGCCAGTTGTCTTGCTCAAGTGTTCTGAAACGCCAACCTCTTTACCTGTGGGAGCACTCTATTTCGATAGCAGTGCACTTGTCCTGATCTGCCTTTTGACCACTGTTGCATTTTAGCTGCATAGCAGTATGTGTCCTTCAATGCAGCGGCCCGCTGCCCTGACAGTTATCCTGCTCGAGGGTTCTGAAACACGAATCTTGGGAGTAAGTACAACTGTGCCTCATAGGACATGCTTAAGTGTCCTGGAACACTAACATTGTAGGGAAGTACAACTGTACCTCATAGGACATGCTTAAGTGTCCTGGAACACTAACATTGTAGGGGAGTGCAACTGTACACCATAGGACCTGCGTGAGGGTTCCGAAACACAAACCCTGTAGGAAATTAAAACGGTACTTTGTTCACAGGACCTGCTTGAGAATTCTGAACCAAACACCATGTAGAGAAGTACAACAGTACCCCATGCTTAGGGATACTATCCTGTGATAGGAGCGTGTTCAATTGAAAGAACCCACTGTGAAAGGTACTGGAAACTATTCCATGGCACACGAACACAAATATCACATATAACTAGGGGATGGCAAAATGATATCATATGATGCCGGGGGCCTGGCTAGGCTAAATTTACCATTTACCATTCACAGTATCACATGATGCAATTTGTATGATATCATATGATATCATACTCGCCTGTGGCCAACATCATATGATATGACAGTCCCTACATTAAACAGGCAGCTGGAGTCCAGGGTACTTCAATTGACCAAATTGGCCATCGCTTTAGCGCACTTGACGAAAACAAACTGCGCTTTGTGGTGCAAAAAGCGCAAAAATTGCTTGCTGCGCCCACAGGGGGTTGCAAAAGACTGCGCAAAACGCGCAGTGGGGCTCAAAAAGGCAGCGCGCCAGCGCACAAAAGCGCGCGCTTGGAAGTACCCTGCTGGAGTCCCCAACATATGGGTAGAGTGGATTTACCACCAAAGCTTTTTTTCAGCTATGAGCAGCAGCTTCTAGGCAGCTCCCCTAACTGGATAGTCAGCCAAACCTGATGCAACCTAGCTAGTGCACCTTGAAGCTGATGCAATTAGCTTTCCTGTATTTTTTCCATCTTGGGGCTTGGCCCAGTGGCTGGCTCAGGGAGCTGCCTAGAATCTGCTGCTAGTAGCTGAACAGAAAACCGATGTTCACCACACGGATATCTGATCAGATCTACCGGGATGGTAGCTTGTCCAGTTGAGGTAGGAGACCGCTCCCCACCCGCGTACGACGGGCTCCCTTAACACCACGCCCCACCAGGCGTTATCATTATCTGATCGGATGTCCGTGTGGAAAATCCACTCGCATGATAGTGTGTACTAGCTTGCGCATAGTGACGATGCGTTCAGTCCATAGCTTTTCTTTTCGGGTACAAGCAACAGCTTCTAGGCAGCTCCCTGAGCCAGCCACTGTGCTACACCCAAACATTTCAGCACTTCTGGACAACTGATTGTGTCAGTTTCAATGTGCGCTAGGTTGCGTTAGATTTGGATGGGTAGCAAGCCAGTGCAGCTGCCCAGAAGCTGCTGCTCGTAGCTAAAATAAAAAGCACCGACACACTCCCGTTATCAAAGTTGATAACAGGGCAGCTGAAGACTGACATAAGAGGAAGATTGTACCAAGTCCCCAACATATGTGAGGTAGAGTGTATGTATTTTAAAGTCCAGGGGTAGGCCAAATAGGCTAAAGGGACTTGCCCAACCGTGTTGGGAAGGGCTAAAAAGAAGAAGATTCCAAATGCGCCCTCGGCTTGAAGGAGTCAAGGGGGACTTACAAACATCATGCACTAGGAGGAAAAGAAAAAGGAAAATAATTGTTTCTGGATGATGGCATTTACCATGGGAATCCGTTCTCTGCAGATTCGATACAGCCCGGACCTCATCGATCACAACTCGCATCCATTTAGATGCCGGCCCGCATCAACCAACCCCTGCCGAACACAACTCGCATCCATTTAGATGCCGGCTCGCATCAACCAACCCCTGCTGAACACAACTCGCATCCATTTAGATGCCGGCTCGCATCAAATCAGACCTTTCGCACACGTTCTGCATTTCGGCCACTTCCCCGAGTGCAGCCCATGCCTGCAGTTGAAGTCTCCAACATATGTGAGATAGTGTTTACCAGCACATGGTTATGACGATGCATTCAGTCACACAGATGGTACACACACCCGTTTCTGAAGTTGATTACAGAAGATTGACATAAGAGGAGATACTTGACAAAAGATGATAAACAAAAGATGAAGATTGGCACAAGATGATTCACAAAATATGAAGATTATCATTTGATGACGAACAAAAGATGCAGGTTGACATGATGCTGAGATGATCCAAAGTTGCTGACTAACGCATGGAGCTACATGGGGCTGCATGTCTGAATGACGAGAGTGCTGATGGAATAATGCACATGCCTCGCAATGTCACATTAGGCGGGTACAAGAGGTGTGGCGGTGTATATACGTTGTGCGCATGCCTCGAAAAGGAATATGAAACGGTTAGTGAGGCATGTATCATTGTTTATATGTTTTGCACATGCCTCCCAATGTCACAATATACGGGTGCAAGAGGTGTGTCAGTGTATATAGGTTGTGCACATACCTCGGAAGGGAACATTAAACGGGTACGAGAGGTGTGCCAGTACATGATGTGTGCCATACCTCAAAAGGGAACATTGAATGTGTGCGAGGTGCGTGTTGGTGTGTAGAGGCTGTGCACATTTCTTGCAATGTCACATTATAGGGGTGTAAGAGGTGCATTAGTGCATATATATGTTGTGCACATACATGCATCAAAAGGGGACATGACATGGGTGCAAGTGGTTTATCATTGTATATATGTTGTGCACATGCCTTGCTATGCCACATTAGGCGGTAACAAGAGGTGTGTCAGTGTATATACTTTGTGCACATGCTTCAAAAGGGATCATGCAATGGGTATGAGTGGTTTGTCATTGTACATAAGTTGTGCATATGCCTTCACTTGCTATGTCACATAAGGCGGGTACAGGAGGTGTGCGAGTGTATATACGTTGTGCACATGCCTCAAAAAGGATCATGCAATGGGTATGAAAGGTGTATCATTGTACATAAATTGTCCACATGCCTTGATATGGAACATTGGATGGTTACGAGAGGCGTGTTTCATCATATATATTATAAGTTCTGTGCATGCCTTGATATGGAACATTGGATGGTTTCAAGAGGCGTGCTTCTTTGTATATAATATTGAAGTTATGTACATGCCTTGACATGGAACATTGGATGGGAACAAGAGGCATGTCACTATCTATCTATTTTGCGCACGCCTTGCGATGTATGAGTATTACAAATTTGGATGAGTATTACAGATTTGTCATTGTATATACGTTTTGCACATGCCTAGCAACGGAACAATGAAAGGGTGCAAGAGCTGCCTCATTTTGTATATGCTTCGCACGTGCCTTGCAATGTAACATTGGATGAGTATTAAAGGTTTGTCATTGTATATACGTTTTGCACATGCCTAGCAACGGAACAATGAAAGCGAGCAAGAGTTGCCTTATATTTTTTGTATATATCCTTGCAAAGTAACATTGGATTTGTATAAGAGGAGTATTACTGCCTATATGCTTCGCACACGCCTTGCATTGTAACTTTGGATGTGTACAAGAGAATTATTACTGCATATATGCTACTCACTTCGCTGTACGAAACACATATACATCTATGTACGTTCTATACTAGACATACACGAAGCATGATTGGATAGGGAGAAGAGGGGTGGGGGGGTGGGGTGGGGTGGGGGTGGGGGTAGCTACCCGGGGTAGCTAGGGCCAGATTAAGTTCCACATTTGGGCATGTCTCTAGACTGTGCTCGGGATTGTTTTCAGCAGATCATCAGTTGACGACCTCGTAATGAGGGATCGCAAAAAACGTTCCGGGCACCGTTGTTTGTGAACGTTCAAATATCGGCCTTGACATGGCTAAAAATCCAGAAAAGTCACTATTTTTCCACTTTTTCCGAGCCAACATTGCATTCTTGACTTAAAACATATATTACCAAAAGGTTTAACGCTGGCAAGAAATTTGAAAGGTCTGTATTTGGGATACAGACTAGAAAAGGCAGATGTCGCATGTTTTGCCCCAACCAGCCCCTGGTACACCACAAATATCATCTTTCAGGAGTCTTATTCAAGTTGGAAACACTACCCAAGTTACTGATCACTAGTTTGCATCCTCCCAGCATATTCTGCCCAGATGGATTTGGTGTAGAAGTTGAGAGGGCCACCCATTTGACCTACACAAGTACCAGCCCAGGCCACTAATCAAAGTCGAAGTTCGTACAAGGGTACTGCCAACTGCCAGGTTGCCAGGCTGGCTGCCGACTGCGACTACAGTTGCAACTGACAGACTGGTCAAACGCACGTTGCGCTGCACTGCGGCTCACGAGCGAGAGAAACCAAGTAGCCCCAGGAGCAGTTGACTTTCTTTCTTTGGCATTTATGCGCACCCTGATCTTACTAAAAATCAATTGAGTTTCGACTGTGGTGCGAGTTCCGGCGATTTGGAAATCATGCGCCTCTAGCCTCCTTTGCTGCAGCTTCTACAGCTCCTCGGAATAACAGGGGTGATGCAAGGAACTTAGAGTTCATCCATGGCAGCGAGATAGAAAGTCAGCTGTTAGCGGACTTCCCAGCGGTTTCGAGTTCAGAAAAGCTGTCGCGCTCGCAGGCATGCGATTTGTACGGCTAGCTTGCCTGCTGCTCATGCTGAGACCCCATGGACTCAGCCAGGATGGTGGGAGGGGGGGTGTCCTTGCGTTGGACGCGGGGGACCTCCCGAGGCATGCGATGGCCAAATCATCGTGCGCTCTAAAAGTTTCAGTCCAGGTTTGTACAATTTCGCATTTCATGTCTGCGGGAACTACAAGCCTTGTGAAGGAATGAGTGTCAAGCCAGCTCATAAGAGTAACCTGCAACCTGAGTCAGCAGTGGGATCTGTCTGTGAAGTATGACTGGGTGCCTGCGTCCGTTAAAAAAAAATTGCAGGGTTATATACGCCTGCCATTCGGCGTCTAATTGCCTGCAAAATACTTCCTCCCATGCGATACCACAGAAACCAGGGAGTTTGACAGGGTTTGAACTCAGACTGATCATAGACATGTCCAGGTCTCTACACGGACAGTTTAACCACTCCTAGTTTGTTTGTGTGTGCTTCCGTGCGTGCGTATGTCTGCGTTCGTTTACTTGTGTGCTTGACTGGGTACGGTCATCTAGGTGGCAAGGTTCGGGTGAGATCACTGTTTTTCTTATCGGCTACCAGCAGCAGCTTCTAGGCAGCTCCCTGAGACTGCAACTGGGCCAAACCCAAAAATGACTAGAGCGCCGGAAAGCTGACGATATCAGCTTCCGGATGCACTAAGTCGTTTAAGGTTTAGATGAAGAGAGAGCCCGGGGAGCTGCCTAGAAGCTGCTGCTTGTAGCTGAAAAGAACAGCTACAGGTGTGATGCAAGTGTATAGTGTAGCTGCCACCTGAGGTCAGCAGTGGGAGCTTAGCCCTCACCTTAGTCAACAGTGGGGGCCTAGCCCACAGCTTGGCTTGGGACTGGCATGTGTATATCGCAGCTGCCACCCGAGGTCAGCAGTGAGGGCCTAGCCCGCAGCTTGTCTTGGGACTGGCATGTGTATATCGTAGGTGCCACCTGAGGTCAGCAGTTGGGGCTTAGCCCTCACCTTAGTCAACAATGGGAGCCTAGCCCCCAGCTTGGCTTGGGACCAGCATGTGTGCTGTGTAGCTGCAAGTGACGGTGGTGGTATCATGAATGAAGCAGGGGTCCGCGCTATTGTGAGCAGCTTGTGTGTGGTGGTGGTGGTGGGTGTAAGTGTTTGGTGGTTTATGGTGTGTGGTGGCGTGTGGTCTGGTATGGTGCGGTGTAGTCGGGTGCTGTGTTTTGGAGTGGTGTGTTGCGGAGTGGAGTGATGTAGTGGTGTGGCTGTTGTTGTGTGTGTGGTGGGGTTGGGGTTGGGGGGTGTGTGGGGGGGAGAGGCCGATCAGAAGAGATGTTTGTAGCCAACTGCATTTATTTTTATTTTTTTACACTGGAGACTGCATCCCCATGGTGGGGCAGTTTGGGGTCAGAATGAACTCTGTCCCGTTAACCTCCCAAGCTGAGATGTTGAAGGCTTGCCCCCCACCCCCCACCCCCCCACCCCACCCCACCCCACTCCACCCCCTAAAACAATAGTGAGACTTGGGCCCCCCTAACTTAGACTTGGACTTGGACCCCCCCCCCACCCCCCCACCCCCACACACACATCCCAAAATATAGTGAGACTTGGGCCCTCCTAACTTAGACTTGGACTTGGACCCCCACCCCCACCCCCACCACACACACACACACGCACACACACACACACTAAAATATAGTGAGACTTGGGCCCTCCTAACTCAGACTTGGACTTGCCCCCCCCCCCCCCCCCCCCCCCCCCCCCCCCCTTCCCTCTCAAATGAGGAGACTTGTGCCCCCCAAACTTGGACTTGGACTTGGACCCCCCTTCCCCCAAATAGGGAGACTTGGACCCCCCCCCAAACTTGGGCTTGGACTTGGACCCCACACACACCCCATCCCAAATCTGTGAAAAACGTTTTAACTTTGGGTCCAGCCATGGTGCTAACACAGCAAAGTTTATTTTTTTTGCTTCGCATAGCAGCTTCCACCCAGCTCCGTTAGCCGGCCACTGGGTCCAGCCCACTGCTTTGAACTGCATTGTATTGCCTGTCATGCTGGCTATCAGACACACTAGCTAGCTTCAGGTTTGGTCCAAGGGTAGAGAAAGGAGCTGCCTAGAAGCTGCTACGCGTAGCCCGACAAACAAACAGTGTAGTATAGCCTGGCTATTTGATTGTTACAAAGGAGATAAAATAATACATTAATTTAATTTATTGTTTTGGTGCAGTCTCCTGTGTAAATTTGTTCTGCAGGAGACTGCACCACCAAGGGGATAGCATAGCCTGGCTATTTGATTGTTACAATGGAGACAAAGTAATTAAATAAGTATTTGTGTTACAAAGGAGACTGCACCACCCTGGGGATAGCATAGCCTGGCTATTTGATTGTTACAAAGGAGACAAATTGATTAAATAAGTAAATGTGTTACAAAGGAGACTGAACCACCGCATTTTGTCATTTTGGGTTGCGCTTTTGAGGCAGCTGCCTCAATTTGGGTTGCGCTTTTGACTCAACTGAAAACGGAAATCTGTGCGCTGCGCCCAGAGGGGGGTTATAACATTGCGATGATCGTGCAGTCGAGCTCCAAAACATTGCACGCTAGCTCGCAATAGCGCGCGTCATGTAGTACCCTGGATAGCATAGCCTGGCTATTGGAATGTTACAAAGGAGAAAAAATAATACATTCATTTAATTTATTGTTTTGGTGCAGTCTCCTGTGTAAATTTGTTCTACAGGAGACTGCACCACCAAGGGGATAGCATAGCCTGGCTATTGGATTGTTACAAATGAGACACATTAATTAAATCATTAAATTTGTTATAAAGGAGACTGAACCACCATGGGGATAGCATAGCCTTACTATTTGATTATTCCAATCTGAGGGGGGGGGGCAGTTTTTTCCCAGCTTTCTGTAGGTCCAGTTGTGTAGCAAAAGTTGCGCCACAAGCCTGATTTCAGGATTGTAGCGTAGCACGGTACAGCTGCCAGGTATTGTGAGTCATCAGTTTGACCCCCCTCCCCCCCCCCCCCCCCCCCCCCCCTCTGCCCCCCACACACACAAACACACCCATTCACACATCCGCACCCGCAAGCGCACCCACAATACCCACCCAATTCACACCCACCCACACCACACCAACACACACACACCCAAACTGCACACAACACCCCTTCACACCTCCGCACCCGCTAGTCGCAACCCATCCCTACGACCCACCCACACACACAAACACACACACCACACAAACAACAGCACACCCATTCACACTTCTCCGCACCCGCAAGCGCACCCACACCCATGCACCCACCCACCCACACAAACACACACACACACACAAACACACACACACCCATTCACACCTCCGCACCCGCAAGCGCACCCACACCCATGCACCCACCCACCCCACAAAGCACAGAGCACACCACAAACACACAAACCAACACACACACCCATTCCACAATACACCTCCGCAAACCGCAAGCGACCCCACACCCATGCAGCCCAACCCACCCAACCAAACCACATCACACCCCACACAAACACACACCACCCATTCACACCTCTCCCGCACCCCCCGCAAGCGCACACCACCCCCATGCAACCCACCCCCCACACAAACACACACACACAAACACACACACACCCATTTCTGTCACCTCGCACCCGCAAAGTCTGCCACCCACAAACCCATGCACCCACCCACCCACACAAAAACCCAATCCCACACAAACATATCACAAACCCCATTTCACACCTTCTGCTCGCACCCGAAGCGCACACCCACGCCATTCACCCACCCACCCCCACCCCCACACTGTCCCACAGGTGACCGCATACAAAGGGGATGCAGGCCTGCTCCCCATTCCAGGGAAGCGGTGCAATGCTGAGCTGTCCCGCAGCCTTCACACAGATCGTGTGGGCTCAGGACCTGTGTTTCCACTAGGGGGCTTGCATTCTACCCACCAGTTGCCAGATTGGGCCACCTTCTATTGTTTCACAACAGGAAGGCTCCATAGCGTAATTTCACCTGGGGGCAGGTTGCGCGGCCCTCAAGTCCAATAGGTATCCGAGTCCAGTTGCTGGCTTGGCTGGACTTGGTATCTTGATGGGGGCTATGGAGTGGAGGAGAGAGTGAGTAAAGGTGAATATAGGGGAGAGGTATGTGATGACTGGTAAGGGGGGTGGAAGGAGGGGATTACGGAGGAAAAGGGAGAGGACGGTGGGTTGGGGTGGGGGGGGGGGTGGGTGGGGTACGGGGGGTGGGTGGTGTGGGGGTGGGGTTGGGGGGCTGGGTGAGCGGGTTAATATAGGGGAGGGGATGTGGACTAAGTCGCTTTCTTCTTTTTCTTTTCTTTTTTTGTTTGTTTTTTTTTTTTTTTTTTTTTTTTTTTCTTTTTTTTTTTTTTGTTTTTTTTTTTTTTTTTTTTTTTTTTGGTTCTTTTTTTTTTTTTTATTCCTTTTTTTTTTTTTTTTTTTCTTGTTTTTTTTTTTTTTTTTTTTTTTTTTTTTTTTTTTTTTTTTTTTTTTCGTTTTTTTTTTTTTTTTTTTTATCTTATTTTTTCGTTTGTTTTTTTTTTTTTGGGTAGAGGCTATCTGTGCTGTTCTGTGCTGTCGGTTAAGAGGATTCGGGTGTTGTTCCTTCTGTGGGGCTGTTTTGGGTGTTGTCTCTGTGGTTTGTTGTACTGGGTGGTGGTGTGGGGGGTGGCGTTGGGTGGGGGGGGGGGGGGGGGGGTGGGGGGGTCGGGGGGTGGGGGGGGGGGGGAGGGGGGGGGGGGGGGGGGGGGGGGGGGGGGGGGGGGGGGGGGGGGTACAAGTAGGATGTGCTCCAGCCTCAAGTTTCTGACTGTCACTGGGGGTGATCCCAAGAGCCAGGCAAAACAAAATGAGGCTGGAGAATCCTTACTGCGCATTTCATTCATGCTCTGAAGGACCATTATCACGTTTTCCCTGCATGATGATGAGGGAGAAGGGAGAGGATTGTGTAGGATCAACGTTGCCCGGGAATAAGGAATCTCACGTCATTACCCTGGCCCCTGCAGCGACTCCTACACCCTTACCTGGGTCAGGTGTGAGGGAGGAGAGGTTTGGGGTGCGAGGAGGACCATTATCATGATGATGATATCTTGAAGAAGAAGATAAAGGGAAAACAGGGTTTGCGTAAACCTCTTCGACCCACTTCGTTTTTCTTTCTTCAAGATATCATTATAAAGAAAAAATGTGATAACCGAAGTGTCAAACCTCAAATGATATTGTATATGAACAGTAACTTAAGACTGGTCAGACTGCCAGCATCATATGATTACATTACATTACATTACATGTTAAAGTCTACTTGACACCGCGAGGGTGTATGAGACTCTGTGCTTGATATCATATGATTTCATATTTCCGTTTCCTACGGACGAGGCACAAGAGGGGCTCTACGCCAACAGTAGCAAATCCATTGGACAGAAAGGGGGGAGCTAAGTCACAGCAACATGCAGATAAGGCAGAGGAGGGACTCTAACCATAGTGTCCTACCTCAGGAAGAACGTCGGAGTTCAATCTCATCTCAGTTGACAATACATGTCCAAACACGGGTATAGAAATAGTAAGCCTTATTACAGGAGAGAAGGAGTGTGCTGGCCAGAGCTCCCACCAAACATATAAGGGGCTGTCCCAGCCAGTCAACCTCAAGGACCCTTAACCAGATACCCCTACCCTGCCATAGGGAAGGGGCGTGCTGGTCAGAGCTCCCATCAAAGAGATAAGCTTGAACTTGAACTTGGTTGATCAATAAATAGTAAGCTGTAGTAGGCCTTATTACAAGAGGGAAGGAGTGTGCTGGTCAGAGCTCCCATCAAAGAGATAAACTTAAACTTGAACACTTGAACTTGAACTTGGTTAATAAATAAAAAGTAAGCTGTAGTAGGCCTTATTACAGGAGGAGAAGAGTGTGCTGGTCAGAGCTCCCCTCAAAACGATCAGTTACAGCTTCTATCCATCAAAGCAATGAGAACCTGCACCAGCCATCCGCACCCTACATTACCCCAAGGAGACACCTGACCCCCACCCTAAACCCTAAACCCTGCCAACCACCAAGCCACGCACTAATACATAAATAAATACTACGCCTTATTACGAGGCGTGAGGTTGAGGGGGCCAGCCCGTTTGCTTGCACTGGGGCCAAGCACCAATAAACACGAGGATGATATGCTGTCGAATCACGCTGGTGGATGACGTGGTCTTGTTTTGCATTCCATTGGAATTGGCAGACAGTGAGCAGCCCATAGTTGGCTGAAGAACCATGTAACATTTCAAATTCAAATTTGCATTTCATTTGAATTGGCAGACAGTGAGCAGCCCAGAGTTGAAATAAAAACATGTAACATTTCAAATTCAAATTTGCATTTCATTGGAATTCGCAGACCGTGGGCAGCCCAGAGTTGGCTGAAGAACCATGTAACATTTCAAATTTGCATTTCATTCGAATGGGCAGACGGTGAACAGCCCAGAGTCGGCTGAAGAACCATGTAACATGCAAACTCAAAATTTGCATTTCATTGGAATTGGCAGACGGTGAGCAGCCCAGAGTTGGCAAAAACATGTAACATTTCAAATTCACATTTGTATTTCATGTGCTTGATCAGGTGGCTGACGTGTAGTCTGTTCACGAGGCTCTGAACCAGAGTTTGCTGAAGAACCATGTACCATTTCAAATTCAAATTTGTATTTCATGTGCTTGAACAGGTGGATGACGTGTTGCCTGTTCACGAGGCTCTGAATGAGGTCAACACACTTCAAGCCCTAGCTGACCTTTTGTTTTCTACTGCTGAAAACCTGGTGCGTGATTTGATTTGCAGGCCCTAGCTGGCCTTTTATTTTCTGCTTGTTACAATCTGGTGCATGATTTGATTTGCAAGCCCTAGCTGACCTTTTGTTTTCTACTGCTGAAAAACTGCTGCGTGATTTGATTTTCAAGCCCTAGCTGACCTTTGTTTTCTGCTCGTTACAACCTGGTGCGTGATTCGATATGCAAGTCCTAGCTGTCCTTTGATTTTCTGCAGGTTGCAATCTGGTGTGTGCTTTGTTTGCAAGTCCTAGCTGTCCTTTGATTTCTGCAGCTGTCAACCTGGTGTGTGATTTGCATGCATGTATGTATGTTGCAGTCCAGGGGTAGGCCATATAGGCTAAAGGGACTTGCCCAACCGTGATAGGAAGGGCTTTAAATGAAAAAGCATTGATGATGGGAAGCCCTAGCTGTCCTTTGATTTTCTGCCGTTACAACCTGGTGTGTTATTTGATTTGCAAGTCCTAGCTGTCCTTTTATTTTCTGCAGCTGACAACCTGGTGTGTGATTTGATTTGCAAGTTCTAGCTGACTGATTTTCTGTCGGTTACACCCTGGTGTGTGATGGATGCGTCGCATGATGCGTCTCAGAACTTTCTTTTCAAATCTGAAAGTGGGTTTTTTCTAGCTTAATGGTTTGAGGCCTCCTCCAGGGGCAGCGTTTTAGTGCTTTTATAGCCTTCTATAGTTTTTCCATTTAGGGCCATTTAGGGCAAAACAAACAGCAATCAAACAAACAGCAATCCATTTAGGGCAAAACAAACAGCATTTAGGGCACAACAAACAAACAACAAACAGCAAAACAAATAGCCTTCTATAGCTTTTCCATTTAGGGCCATTTAGGGCAGAACAAACAAAACATTTTTTTCTAGCGATAATTTTGCGAAAACGGGGTCAAAACCATCTATCGCTATATATAGCAGAAAAAATCCCTTATGCTTCTATGGGGCCGCCTGTATTGCCATCTGTACAGCTATATGTACTTATATTCGACATGCCATCTGTACTGCCATCTGTACGGCCATATATAGACCCCTTTGTGGTGCCATATGATGTCTTTTTTTCAGCTACAAGCAGCACCTTCTAGGCAACTCCCCAAGCCAGGCACTGGGCTGAGCCCCAAGATTTGAACAGTGCTGTAAAGATGATTCTGTCAGCTTCAAAGTGCATCTCCTTGATTTAGGTTTGGCTGGGTAGCAAGCCAGGGGAGCTGCCTAGAAGCTGTGCTTCACCTTGGTTTAGGTTCTAATCATGCTTCCAGGTGCATCAGCTTGCTTTAGGTTTGGCTGGGTAGCAAGCCAGGGGAGCTGCCTAGAAGCTGTGCTTCACCTTGGTTTAGGTTCTAATCATGCTTCCAGGTGCATCACCATGGTTTAGGTTTGGCTGGGTAGCAAGCCAGGGGAGCTGCCTAGAAGCTGTGCATGACCTTGGTTAAGGTTATATTCATGCTTCCAGGTGCATCACCTTGGTTTAGGTTCTATTCATGCTTCCAGGTGCATCACCATGGTTTAGGTTTGGCTGGGTGGCAAGCCAGGGGAGCTGCCTAGAAGCTGTGCATCACCTTGGTTCAGGTTCTGATTATGCTTCCAGGTGCATCACCATGGTTTAGGTTTGGCTGGGTAGCAATCCAAGGGAGCTGGGTAGAAGCTGCTGTTCATAGCTGAAAATAAAAGCTATGTGCCATCTGTGCTCCAATCTGTTTTGTGCAAATGCTCATTTCAAAAGGACTGGCCCCTTAAGTGAATGAATATATACATGCATATATACATGAATACATACATACATACATACCTCAGCCAACCTCGACCAACCTTTTCTACGCTGGCCTAAACCAACCTCAACCAAACTTAACCAACCTTTCAAACGCTAGCCTCAACCAACCTCAACCAGCCTCAACCAACCTCAACCAACCTCAACCAACCTTCCAAACGCTGGCCTCAACCAGCCTCAACCAACCTCCCAAACGCTGGCCTCAACCAACCTCAGCCAACCTCAATCAACCTCCCAAACGCTGGCCTCAAACAACCTCAAACAACCTCAAACAACATCAAACAACTGCAAACAACATCAAACAACATCAAACAACATCAAACAACATCAAACAACATCAAACAACATCAAACAACATCAAACAACATCAAACAACATCAAACAACATCAAACAACATCAGACAACATCAAACAACATCAAACAACATCAAATAGTGTCAACCAACATCAAACAGTGTCAACCAACATCAAGCAGTGTCAACCAACATCAACCAACATCAACCAACATCAAATAATGTCAACCAACATCAAACAGTGTCAACCAACATCAAACAGTGTCAACCAACATCAACCAACATCAACCAACATCAACCCACATCAACCAATATCAAATAGTGTCAACCAACATGAAACAGTGTCAACCAACATCAAACAGTGTCAACCAACATCAAACAGTGTCAACCAACATCAACCAACATCAACCAACATCAAACAGTGTCAACGAATCTTCGAGTGAACTGGTCCCATTGATCCTGCCCTTCTGCTCAGGCCATGCCTCCCTGCCAACTGCCTGTACTGCTGCGTCTATCTGACTCATGCGGCCTGCACCGAAAGGTGCACACCGAAGTACGTCAGGTTGGCTTGATAGAGTTGAGTGAAGTACGCCAGGTTGGCCTGACAGAGTTGAATGAAGTGCACGAGGTTGGCCTGACAGAGTTGAGTGAAGTACGCCAGGTTGGCCTGACAGAGTTGAGTGAAGTACACCAGGTTGGCCTGACAGAGTTGAGTGAAGTACGCCCCATCGACCACTACGAAGGCTCTCCTGCACGTACGCTTCAATCAACAGACCTCTCAGTTCCCGCAGACCAGCCTACTGACCCCACCACGGATTCACCCCCCTCCAAGAATCCCCCAACACCCATCTCCCAGCCTCCTCCCCCTCCCCCCAAGAAGATTTTCCAATCTTCTCCCCCACCACACAGCAGAGACATTGTCTTCGATCCCTCAACTCTTGTCGCAAAGAAGACTCCTCCTTCTCCTCCTCCTCCTCCTCCAAAAAACCCTGCCAAGTCTCCTCCCCCACCTTCCCTCCCATACTACCCATACGCACCAGATTCCCCCCCCACCACCGCCGCCTCCCATCAAGAAGAAGCCCTCTCCTCCACTCCTCCCCTACTTCCCCCAACCATCTGCTTCCCCCCCTCCCCCGGCCTCTCCTATGGAAACAAACCCTCCACCCAGCAGAGACATCGCATTCAATCCTCCAGCACCTGTGGCAAGCAAGAAGCCCCCTCCCCCCAAGCAGACCTTCCAGCCTCCTCCCCCACCACCCATCATAGACATTGTCTTCGATCCCCCAACTCCTATCGCAAAGAAGCCCCTTCCTCCTCCTCCTCCTCCCTCTCCTCCTCCTCCTTCTCCTCCTTCTCCTCCTTCTCCTCCTCCTTCTCCTTCTCCTCCTTCTCCTCCTCCTCCTCCTTCTCCTCCACCTCCTCCTTCTCCTCCACCTCCTCCTTCTCCTCCTCCTTCTCCTCCACCTTCTCCTACTCCTACTCCTACTCCTACTCCAAAGAACCCTGCCAAGTCTCCTCCCCCACCTTCTCTCCCATACTACCCATACGCACCAGATTCCCCCCCACCACCGCCGCCTCCCATCAAGAAGAAGCCCTCTCCTCCACTCCTCCCCTACTTCCCCCAACCATCTGCCTCCCACCCTCCCCCGGCCTCTCCTATGGAAAACCCCCCTCTACCCAGCAGAGACATCGCATTCAATCCACCAGCACCTGCAGTAAGCAAGAAGCCCCCTCCGCCCAAGCAGACCTTCCAGCCTCCTCCCCCTCTGCCCAGCAGAGTCATCTTATTTGAACCTCCCGCTCCCACAGCGAAGAAGCTGCCCCCTCCCCCTTCCCCTCCTCCCAAGAAGTCCTCCCAGCCTCCTCCACCACCCAGCAGAGACATCATCTTCAGCCCTCCCCTGCCCGTATCCAACAAGAAGCCCCCTCCCCCCAAGAAAACCTTCCAGCCTCCTCCCCCACCACCCATCATAGACATTGTCTTCGATCCCCCAACTCCTATCGCAACAAAGCCTCTTCCTCCTCCTCCCTCTCCTCCTTCTTCTCCTCATCCTCCTCATCCTTCTCCTCCTCCTCCTCCTCCTCCTCCTTCTCCTCCTCCTTCTCCTCCCCCTCCTCCTCCTTCTCCTCCTTCTCCTACTCCTCCTACTCCTCCTACTCCACCTCTAAAGAACCCTGCCAAGTCTCGTCCTCCACCTTCCCTCCCATACTACCCATACGCACCAGATTCCCCCCCACCACCGCCGCCCCCCATCAAGAAGAAGCCCTCTCCTCCACTCCTCCCCTACTTCCCCCAACCATCTGCCTCCCCCCCTCCCCTGGCCTCTCCTATGGAAAACCCCCCTCCACCCAGCAGAGACATCGCATTCTATCCACCAGCACCTGCAGTAAGCAAGAAGCCCCCTCCCCCCAAGAGGACCTTCCAGCCTCCTCCCCCACCACCCACCATAGACAATGTCTTCGATCCCCCAACTCCTATCGCAAAGAAGCCTTTTCCTCCTCCTCCTCCACCTCCTCCTCCTTCTCCTCCTCTTCCTTCTCCTCCTCCTCCTCCTTCTCCTTCTCCTTCTCCTCCTCCTCTTCCTTCTCCTTCTCCTCCTCCTCCTCCTCCTCCTTCTCCTCCTCCTCCTTCTCCTTCTCCTCCTCCTTCTCCTCCTCCTTCTCCTCCCCCTCCACCCAGCAGAGTCATTGTATTTGAACCACCCGCTCCCGCGGAGAACAAGCTGCCCCCTCCCCCTCCCCCTCCTCCCAAGAAGTCCTCCCAGCCTCCTCCACCACCCAGCAGAGACATCATCTTTAGCCCTCCCTTGCCCGTATCCAACAAGAAGCCCCCTCCCCCAAGAAGGCCTCCCAGCCTCCTCCCCCACCACCCAGCAGAGACATCATGTTTGACCCACCAGCCCGTGCTTCTGTCGCCCTTCCTCAGACCCTACGTCCACCCCCCCCTCCTCCCAGCCGAGATATCCTGCCTATAAGGCCAGACCCAGCTTACCCCCCTTCCCCTCCCATCAATCCTCCCTCCTTCCCCTTTCCCCCTCCCATCTACCCTTCCTCACTCCCTCCTTCCAGTCGAGATATCCTGCCTATAGGGCCAGACCCAGCATACCCCCCTTCCCCACCCATCAATCCTCCCCCCCCACTCCTTTCCCCTTCCCATCTACCCTCCCTCAAACCCTCCTTCCTCTCCAATGTATCCTCCCTCAACTCAGTCCTATCCTCGCTCTCCTCCATCGTACCCATCTTCCACACCCATGTACCCATACATGCCACCCTTGCACCCCCCCTCTCCTCCCTCCTACCCTCCTTCACCACGCATGCACCCACCCTCTCCTCCATCCTACCCCCCCTCTAACCACTCATACCCCATCCCACCCATGTACCCATACATGCCACCCCCCTACCCTCCTCATACCCACGTCCCACCCATGTACTTATACATGTTACCCCCCTACCCTTACCCCTATCCTCCTTCCCCTGTCCCATACCCTCCTTCCCCTCCCTCATACCCTCATTCCCCTCCCTCATACCCTCATTCCCCTCCCTCATACCCTCATTCCCCTCCCTCATAACCCTTATTCCCCTCCCTCATACCCTCATTCCCCTCCCTCATACCCTCATTCCCTTCCTCATACCCTCATTCCCCTCCCTCATACCCTCATTCCCCTCCCTCATACCCTCATTCCCCTCCCTCATACCCTCATTCCCCTCCCTCATACCCTCATTCCCCTCCCTCATACCCTCATTCCCCTCCCTCATACCCTCATTCCCCACCTCATACCCTCATTGCCCTCCCTCATAATACCCAGCATTCCCCTCCCTCATCATACGCCTCATTTCCCCTCCCTCATACACTCATTCCCCCTCCCTCAATCACCCTCATTCCCCTCCCTCATACCCTCATTTCCCCTCCCTCATACCCTCATTTCCCCTCCCCACAGACCCTCCTTCCCCTCCCTCATACCCTTTCTTCCCCTCCCTCATACCCTCCTTCCCCTCCCTATACCCTCCCATCCCACCCATGTACCCAATACATGCCGCCCTCATACCCTCCTTCCCCACCCACGTACCCTCCTCTCCTCCTCCCTCATACCCTCCCTCATACCCCTCCATCCCACCCATGAACCCATACATGCCAACCCCCTACCCTCCACCCTATCCTCATTGCCCCTCCCTCATACCGCCCAGCCCACCCATGTACCCATACATGCCACCCTCATACCCTCCTTCCCCTCCCTCATACCCTCCCTCTCCTCCATCCTACCCCCCTTCCCTCCCCGACACCGCCTCCTTACGCCTCCCGCCCACCCATAGTACCCATACTGCCCACCGCTCATGTACCCTCCTTCCCCTCCCTCATACCCTCCCTCTCCGTCAATGCCTAACCCCCCTACCCTCCCGCCCTACCCTCACCAAGCCCACCCATGTACCCCCTACATGCCACCTCAACCTCCTCCCTCCCTCATAACCCTCCCTCTCCTCCATCCTACCGCCCCCTTAACCCTCTCACTCCTACCCTCCCCGCCCACCCCTTAACCCATAACCTTCCACCACTCATCCCTCCTTTCCCCTCCCTCCTCAACCCTCCCTCATCCTTCCTCCTACCCGTCACCCCCCTCCCCCACCCTCCTCCCCTCCCATCCCACCCATTTACCCCTAATCCCAGGCTCCTCTCCCCCACCCGAGCCCATCCCTTCCCTCATTCCTTATCACCCTCCCCCACCTTCCCCCCTCTCTCCACTTTCCCCCCGCGCACTCCTCTATCATACCCACCATCATACCCTCCCTCCCCTTCATCATACCCTCCCATTCCATTACCGTACCCACCTTCACCATATCCGCCCTCTCCTTCCTCACACCCACCTTCAATATACCCTTCAACTCCTTCCTCCTACCCACCTTCAACATATCCGCCCTCTCCTACACCATACCCTCCCTCCTCCGGCCCCTACCCACCTTCCTTATCCCCGCCCTCCCCTTCCTCATACCCACCTTCCTATGCCTCCATCCCACCTTCAGCCTCCCCCCCCTACCCACCCTCCTACCCACCCTCATACGGCGCCTACCCACCCTCTCCCTCCTCCTACCTACCATTTTACAGCCCTTACCCATCCTCTCCCTCCTCATATGACCCGACCCCACCCCCACCCCCACCCCCACCAGCGGGCCATAATCTTCAGCCCCCCTAGACCACCTCAGCCAACTTAGGAAGCGTCTCTCTCCTCCTCCCCCCTCTCCCCTCTACCGCCGCCGTCGACCCTCTCCCCCGCCTCCCTCCCAACCATCCATCTACCCTCCGCCCCCGCCTCCCTCTCTCCCCCCTGACACCCCAGCACCCAGCCAAGACCCTCCCTCCTTCCCCACTCCAGCTGCTCCCCCACAACCAGCCATCTACCCTCCACCCCCGCCCCTCAACTCCCCCACCACCTCACCACTTGCCATACCTCCTACTCAGCAGTCATCTTCCGCCCCCCCCAGCCCCGCCAACGCTCCTGTCATCGCCCCCCCTGCTGAGTATGAACCCCCAGAGGGGGTCCAGCCCCCCAGCCCCGCCAACGCTCCTGCCATGGCCCCCCCTGCTGATTATGAACACCCAGGGGGGGCCCAGCCCCCCAGCCCCGCCAACACTCCTAGCTTCCCGCCTCCTGCTGATTATGAACCCCCAGATGGGGCTCAGACCCCCAGCCCCCGCATGCGCTTGAGGAGGCCTTCCCCCCCTCCGTCCAGCCCCCCCCTAGCACCTGGAGCCTCCTCTCCAGAGCCGATGCTGCCGCCAGCCAGACCAGTCACGACTAGTGGAGCGTCGTGGAACTTCGTTACCATCGAGATTCCCTTCGAACTGTATGGGGAAGAGCTGACGGCCGCCCGAGTGCAGGTGTGAATGTGTGTGTGTAGTTGTGGGTATGCAAGTGTAGGTGTGGGTGTGCGCGAGTGTATGCAGATGTGCATTTGTGTGTGTGCACGTGTGTGTGTGTGTTAGAAGCTTTGTTACCATCGAGATCCCCTTCGATTTGTGTGGGGAGGAGCTGACAGCCGCCCGAGTGCAGGTGTGAATTCTTGTGCATGTATGTGTGTGTGTGTAGGTGCGCGTATGTAGGTGTGTTTGGAACTTAATTACTTCTATCTATGCGAAGAGGAGCTGGCGGCCGCTCGAGTGCAGGTGTGAATGTGTGTGTAGGTGAGCGTATGAAGGTGGGCCTTTGTATGTGTGTGTTTAGGTGTACGTATGTACCAGAATACCACCACCACTCCTCCTTTATTTTACTTTGATCTATCAGTACTTATTATTTGTATTTGAATTCTATCTATCAGCACTTATTACTCTTATCTCTTAGTACTAATTTATATTTGAACATTATCTTTCAGTACTTATTACTCTAGTCTATCAGTACTTATTACCTTTTTTTGAATTTTATCCATCAGTACTTATTACTCTTATTTATCAGTTATTTTTCTCTTTTTTTACTTTGATCTATCGGTACTTATCGTTTACGCCTCTCCTCATATAATTGGGTTGGGCAAGGCCTTTTAGCCTATTTCGCTACCCCTGGACTGTAACAACATACATACATGTATCCTACTTAACACCACCATTCCTCCTGTATTTTGACTCTATGTATTTTACGATTTGTGTCTATTTATACCCAAAATAACGCCATTCCTCCGTTATTTGACTGTGATCTGATGTGTATGCACCCTATTAACTCCACCACTCCTCCTTGATTTGGTGTTTATCTATTTGTACCCGAAGTAACATCATCACCACTCCTCTATTTGACTCTTTATATGTACGGACCGGCATATCATATGATGTAGACCAAAGGCAAGTATACACACACACACACAAATCTTTCCAGGCTAAAATCTGCCCTTCAACACAAGCGTAATTAACGCCCTGTTGGCATACCCCTGGACTGTAACATACATGCATACATACATACACACAATTAACACCACCATTCTTCCCTTCCCCCCCCCCAATAAAAAGAGAAAATCCTCCCAGGCTGAAATCTGCTTTTAACACAAGCGTCAGGTTACAATGGGCAATAACATGCCCTGTTATCGTGGTTCTGGTAACCTGCCCTTGTTGTGCCCTGCAGTCTTCCCTTCAACGTGAAATCTGCCTTTCATCATGAAATCTGCCTTTCAACATGAAATCTGCCTTTCATCACATACGTTGAACCCCAGGAATCTTGGTGATAACCAAGGAATCGGTATTAAAACTATTACGTATGCGAATTGGATGATGTCAAAGGATAGAAACCATAGTTCAATGTACACTAACTTATTAAACAATATGGATGATACTCAATGCATAGCAAGACTACGTTTTCGAGCTCACAACCTAAATGTTGAATCAGAAAGGAGAACCTCTCGTTCTGGGAGAATTTGCAGGTGCTGTGATATGATGGTTGACGGTAGAAGAGTAGTCGAAGATGAAATGCATTTCATATTAGAATGCCTGTTATGCGCTGAGGATAGAAATTTTATTTTTGAGAAATTAACATTGAACCTGAATTGGTGGATAAAAACTCCAGTATGAAGCTGGTCATGAATCCTGATTCCTTCGAAGGATGGATATACTTAATTCAATTTATAAACAATGCGATAATAATCGCACAATTAAATTATCATCCCTGCTGAGATGATGATTTAATTTTATTGTAGAATTAAATTATCACTGTAGCACGAACTCAGGGCCCCCGTTGGTTAAACGATTGTTTGGGGTTCAGTTCATCGGTACTTTTTCTTCTTAAGCCCTTCATATACGGTTGGGCAAGTCACTTTAGCCTGTTTGGCCTACCCCTGGACTGTAACATACATACATACATACATACATACATACATACATACATACATACATACATACATACATACATACATACATACATACCTCCACAAGACAAAGGGTTTTAGTAAATAGTAATTAATGGTTTCATTCGCTTATTTGCAGCCAAAATAACACCACAGCTCATCCTTTTTTATATTTGTGTGCATTTTACCCGGAATAAGACCACCACTCCTCCTTTATTTGGTGTTTGTATATGTGTACCCGGAATAAGACCACCACTCTTCCCTTATCCGGTGCGTATATATTTGTACCCGAAATAATACTACCACCCCTCCTATATTTGACTTTTATCTACCATATGTGCACCCAATTAACCTGATCAACACCACCACCATTCCTTCTTTTCTGGAATATTTTTATTTTCTGGAATATTTGAACCCGGGATATATTTGAAGCTGGAATAACACCACCACTCCTCCTTTATTTGACTTGTATCTACCACTTGTGCACCCTATTGACCCTATTAACCCACTTAACCCAATTAACACCAACACTCCTTATCTCCAGGCTTCGATCCGCCATTCCTTATTAACACGATTAACACCACCATTACTTACACCACAATTTTCATGTTTAACACCGTCATTCCTTATTTACACGATTAACACCACCATTCCTTATTTTCAGGCGTCAATCCGCCCTTCCTTATTTACACTATTAACACCACCATTCCTTACACCACCATTTACATGATCAACACCGCCATTCCTTATTAACACGCTTAACACCACCATTCCTTATTTTCTCGAATAATTTATTTGCTTCACAATCTTTTTATTTTCTTCACAATATTTTTATTAGACCTCTTAACACCACCACCATTCCTTATTTGTGTGTGTGTATGCATGTATGTGCGCTTGTATTATTTCAGGCCGAAATCTGCCCCTTCTTGAACACAAGTATTTACGAGGCACTTGAGCGCATCGGAGTGGATCCACGTGTGGCATACGACCGAGCAGCCCTTAGCAACGGATGCTCCTTTGTCTTCACCTCTTCTGTCACTAATTCAGTCAGCTATGTAAGTTATGGTGGTGTTCTGGTGTTGCTACATTCTTTTGTTGCCACACATTGTTGCTGCATTCATTAATAACTTCGCCAGACACAAATTCAGTCAGCTATGTAAGTTCTGGTGTTCTTCTGGTGCTGCTTTTACTACATTCGCCAATAATCCCGACAGACAATAATTCTGTCAGACACTAATTCTGTCAGCTATGTAAGTTCTGGTGCTGTTCTTGTGTTGCTACATTATTTGTTGCTACATATTGTTGCTACATTCATTAATAACCTCTTATGTCACAAATCCAGTCAGCTATATAAGTTCTTGTGTTGCATTTACTACATTCGTCAATAACCCTGTCAGACACTAATTCAGTCAGCTATGTAAGTTCTTGTGTTGCATTTACTACATTCGTCAATAACCCTGTCAGACACTAATTCAGTCAGCTATGTAAGTTCTTGTGTTGCATTTACTACATTCGTCAATAACCCTGTCAGACACTAATTCAGTCAGCTATGTAAGTTATGGTGTTTTTCTGGTGTTGCTTTTACTACATTCATCAATAACCCCGCCAGACACTAGAGCGCTTTTTCGGCTGATAGGGACTGAGACGGAAAAGAACTGTTCAAGAGTAAGGATTACAGAAGACGAAGAAGAGAAGCACTTTATAGGCAACTCTCAGAAGACTGATTAGGGTCTAGGGGGCACAGGACACGTGATCAGGGGAAAAGGGACAGTAGGAAGTAATACAGCTATCGCTGACACGCGTCGGAGAGAATCCAAGTAGGGCTTACGACAGAGCAGCCCTTAGCAACAGATTCTCCTTTGTCTTCACCTTGTCCGTCACTAATTCAGTCAGCTATGTAATTTCTGGTGTTGTTCTGGTGATGTTCTGGTGTTGCTTTTACTACATTCATTAATAACCCCGCCAGACACTAATTCAGTCTGCTATGTAAGTTCTGGTGGTGTTCTGGTGGTGCTATATTCTTTTATTGCTACACATTGTTGCTACATTCATTAATAACTTCGCCAGACACAAATTCAGTCAGCTATGTAAGTTCTGGTGTTCTTCTTGTGTTGCTTTTACTACATTCGCCAATAACCCTGTCAGACACTAATTCAGTCAGCTATGTAAGTTCTGGTGTTGTTCTGGTGTTGCTTTTACTACATTCGCCAATAACCCTGTCAGACACTAATTCAGTCAGCTATGTAAGTTCTGGTGTTCTTCTTGTGTTGCTTTTACTACATTCGCCAATAACCCTGTCAGACACTAATTCAGTCAGCTATGTAAGTTCTGGTGTTATTCTTTTTGTCTTCTTGTCCTTTCTACCTAGGTATCGCATGGTATGTATGTGTGTATGTATGTATGTTACAGTCCAGGGCTAGCCAAATAGGCTAAAGGGAATCGCCCAACCGACTGGAAAACGTGTGAACCCATCATACCCCTCACACCCTTAACACCCCACCCTGAGATCCCACCCCTCACAACCTCAACACCCCCACCCCTCATTCAGGCTGCCTTGCTCTACGCACCCCCTGGCGTCTTTGACTTCATACCCCCCACCCCTCACACGCCCCACACCCTCAACACCCCATCCCTCACACCCCACCCCTCACACACTCAACACACTCAACACCCCACCCCTCACACCCCCGCCCCTCATTCAGGCTGCCTTGCTCTACGTACCCCCTGGCGTCTTTGACTTCATATCCCCACCCCTCACATCACCCCACACCCCACACCCACAACACCCCATCCCTCACACCCCATCCCTCACACTCAACTCCCCATCCCCTCACACCCCCACCCCATCATTTGGGCTGCCTCGCTCTAATGTCAGCCCTGGCGTCTTTGACCTCATACTCCCCCACCCCTCACAATACCCCTACCCCTCCACACACACACACCCTCAAACACCCCAACCCCATCCCCACCCACCCACCCACCCCGCCTCCCTCAAACACCCTAACCCCACCCCACCCCCTCCCCATCCCACCCCACCCCAACCCCGACCCGCCATCCACCACCCTCAAACACACCACCCCACTCCACCACACCCCCTCGCAAACCCTCAACATCATCCTCACCGCACACCCTCAACACCACCCCTCACCACCCTCAACCCCTCCCACCCCTCAACACACACACACCCGTCCAACACCCACCCTCGCACTAACAAACCACCCTCACCTCAACAGGCCCCCACCCCTCAACAGACACCCACGCACCCACCCTCACACCCTTCAGAACCCTCCCACCCTCGCCCACTGCACCCTTCAACACCCCTACCCCCCACACACACACACCCTCAACACCCCTACCCCTCACACCCTAACACCCCACCCTCACACCATCTAATACCCCCACCCCATACACCCTCAACACTCCCTACCCCCCCCACACACACCCTCAACACCCACAACACCCCGCACCCCACACCCCCAACTCCCCACCCTCACACCCTCAACACACTCAACATCCCACCCCTCACTCCCCACCACTCATTCAGGCTGCCTCGCTCTACGTAAGCCCTAGCGTCTTTGACTTCATGCAAAGCGACCAAGGCCTAGTGAGCGAGATCTCAATCGCAAACAGCCGCACTCCTTGCTTCTCAGTGATCACATTCACAGACAGTAGAGCTCGCCTGTTAAGAACTGCAGACGCCACCAACCTGCCATACCTTAGAAAGGGAGCGTGCTGGTCACAGCTTGCATCAAAACGATAAGCTACAGCTTCCATCCATCAATACAATGAAAGCCTGCACCAGTCACCCCTACCATACGTTACTCGAAGGAGACACCTGACCCCCACCATAGTGAGGGAGCGTGCTGGTCACAGCTCGCATCAAAACAATAAGCTACAGCTTCCATCCATCAAAACAATGAGAGCCTGCACCAGTCATTCCCACCCTTCCTTAGGGAAGGAGCGTGCTGGTCAGAGCTCGCGTCAAAACAATAAGGGGCTGTCCCATTCAGTCAGGCTCAAGGACCCTCAACCAGATACCCAAACCCTGCCACAGGGTAGGAGCGTGCTGGTCAGAGCTCACATCAAGACAATAAGGGGCTATCCCATTCAGTCAGCCTCAAGGACCCTTTAACCAGATACCCCCACCCTACCTTGGGGAGGGAGCGTGCTGGTCAGAGCTCCCTTGAAATCAATCAGTTACAGCTTCCATCCATCAAAACAATGAGAGCCTGCAGCAGTCATTCCCACCCTAACTTAGGGAGGGGGCGTGCTGGTCAGAGCTCGCATCAAAACGATAAGGGTCTATCCCATTCAGTCAGGCTCAAGGACTTTTAGCCAGATACCCCCTCCTTGCCTTAGGGAGGGGGCGCGCTGGTCAGAGCTCGCATCAAAACAATAACTTACAGCTTCCATCCATCAAAACAATGAGATCCTGCACCAGTCATTCCCACCCTGCCTTAGGGAGGGGGGCGTGCTGGTCAGAGCTCGCATCAAAACAATAAGGGGCTATCCCATTCAGCCAGGCTCAAGGACCCTCAACCAGATACCCCCACCCTGCCTTAGGGAGGGGGCGTGCTGGTCAGAGCTCGGATCGAAACCATAAGGGGCTGTCTCAGTCAGCCAGGCTGAAGGACCCTTAACTATATATCCCTACCAGAGGGGAGCAGCGTGCTGGTCAGAGCTCGCATCAAAGAGATAAACTTGAACTTGAACTTGGTCGAGAAATAAATAGTACGTCTTACTATGAGCCATGAAGTTGAGGGTGCCAGCCCGTTTGCGTTCACTGGGGTTAACCACCAAACTTAGAACTTAAACTTAGATTTTGGTTACATAGCTTCAGCCAGCAATTTAGCTATTTGCCGTCTGCGGCAGTATAAAAAATCAAACAGATAAGGTACCGCTTTCTCAAATCAAAACGATGGGCTAGAGCCTCCATACATCTGAGGGAATTTTTGAGTTTTAATCGCCGCATGTTTTTCAGCCAACTCTTGGCTGCTCACCGATTTCTACCCCAGCACACTAACTGAGCGGAGTTGACAGTTGAAAGACTTCTCCAGGCCACATACATGTTGGTGCTAGCTGCTCCCTTGTTGGCCTGCCTATCAGCATTGAGAAGTATTATGTACCGTTTACTGGTTAAGGCTATGGAGGCTGCTGGATGGGAGGTGAAAGAGCTGGGGGTTCCTGTTCAGTTCCTATCACTGGACATGCACCTCACTCTCGACCTTGATGGGAGGTGTATCAAAATTAACCTTTACCACCACACCTACTTTGTGGATCTGGTGGAGCAATTTGATCTCACCCTTGCTGCTAAGCCTAGGGGATCCACCCCCATGGCTAAATGCACTGCTGCGGATCCTCTAGGGCAACCCCTTCCTTCCAACAGCCAGTACATTTCCCTTATAGGTGCATTGCTATACTTGTCCACCTGCACCAGGCCTGATATTTATTTTGCGGTTAGCTACCTTTCCCGGTTTTCTGCTGTTCCTACAGTTCCTCTATGGATGGCTGCCAAGCGTCTGCTGCTGTACCTGAGAGTTCATGCACACCTGGGTCTCACCTACACCCACAGTCCTGAGTATTATTTTTCTGTCTTCAGTGATTCCTCCAAAGCTGAGGATACTATTGACAGAAAATCTCAGACTGGATTTGCAGTTCTGGCTTCTGGATCTCTAGTGAACTGGATGAGCAAGAGGCAGCCTACTGTTGCTATTAGCACCAGTGAGGCTGAATACCAGGCCCTGGCTCAGGCAGCCAGAGAGGTGCAATGGTTGAAGAAATTGAGGGATGATATTGGGCTGCCTTGTTCAACTGTCACCATTCAGGGTGACAACCAGGGGTCTTTAAGTTGGGGCACTGACTGGCAGTTGATTCCCAGGAGCAAGCACATTGATGTGCTTCACCACTACATCAAGGAACTGGTTGAGGATGGGCGTTTGAAAGTTACCTATATAGGGTTGGGTATATTCTAGAGCACACTGAGCGGTGTAGACAGTTGAAAGACTTGTGCATGCCAGTTTCTAGTTCCGTCTAGCTGATAGGCCACCGCCTCTGATTTACATATTTAGTTCTAATTTTAATTTAAGTTCAGGCCAACCCTTTGGCTAGTCAGGTATTGGTAGGCCACCACCTTCGGCAATTTTGGTTTTTGTTACTGCATGTGTTTGAAAACCCTGGAACTCTGGAAACCTGGATGGGTTCGATACAGCCCTTTGGCTATTCAGGTATTGGAGGGCCAGTCCCTACCATAAAGGTACATCCCCCTAACTCAGGTGGATCAAGACCCCAATGGCTAAAAACACGCTAAACCCTAGATACATTAGTTTATTGGTTGAGTCTGGTTGAGCCAGAATGTAAGCAGAATCGTGCAGACCGAATTGTAATGTTTTTAGCGTGGACCCCCACCCTCCTGGGGTTACCCATTTAACCATACGACCGACCGAAACATTGAAGCCTGACACAGTGACACGTCAGCCAACTGTCTCATAACTATATGGCTTCTGAGCACTACTACTACACCATTCGAATTTCCCATGTAACCTTGTCGCTACTCATTCTCCTTCTTAGCATTCGCGTAGCGCATTCGCATCCTCCTGCGTCTGCGCTACCGAATGATACCACCTGCTCTCTGTTTCGTGCAGTTTTGGTCAACTCTCCCCGAAACTGCAACCAAACAGGAGCTCATGCTTCCGCAGAGGCGATGCTGCTATCGAAGTGGCTGTCTTCAACATCTGACGCGAGACGCAGCAATTGCTGTGATCGCAGGGTGATATGCGGTTATTTTGGTCGGCTGCACCTCTGGGCAGTCGGAAGTATGAATTTCCGGACAGAATGCGCCTCTCCCTGGACTTCCCAACAGGGGGGGATGCAAAGCGCGTATCCCTGGTGCATTCTTGATGGTCGCTGCCAGGAGCGAAGGCTCCATGCAATCGAGAAACATACTAACGAACACTTTCCCCCTCCATGCAGGTACCCAGGACAGCTACCTGCTTTTTCGAACGCGGACCTTCCCACCGAGCGTCACATTACCCTTCTGAACGCGGACCCGCAGACCGATCGTCATAAACGACTCCTGGCAACTACCACAAATACTAAGGCCTCATCACTCGAACAGCTCAAGCGCGACACAATTTGCCCAATCATGTACAAAATTAGCCCCCGTGCCGCACAAGAATTGCATAAGCAAGGAGAGTTGAAACAAGAAAAGCCGAAGCAGGGTAAGATCCATACTAGCGGCACTGCGAATATAGAACACCGCCTTGCTACCAATTCCAACCTAACGCGACCATGCGATCAGGGCAATGCAGAGAACTCAGATCACCAACCTGCCGCCAGGACCCACATGAGACGATTTCTCAACCATGCAACCATGCGACCAGGTGACCATGCCAACACCCAAAATCTAGATCACCAACTTGCTGTCAATACCCACCTGAAGAGACCATGCCACCTTGCAATCATACCATCGTACGACCCTTCACACACAGCATGCCCCCACCAAAAAGTCATCATCATAATAAACACCAAGTCTCCCCCCAAAGGAGCACATGCCTCTCTCCAAAAGAGCACAAGTCTTCCTCCAAAGAAGCAACAAGCCTCATTACAAACGAGCACAAGTCTTCCTACAAAGAAGCAACAAGCCTCATTACAAACGAGCACAAGTCTTCCTACAAAGAAGCAACAAGCCTCATTACAAACGAGCACAAGTCTTCCTACAAAGAAGCAACAAGCCTCATTACAAACGAGCACAAGTCTTCCTACAAAGAAGCAACAAGCCTCATTACAAACGAGCACAAGTCTTCCTACAAAGAAGCAACAAGCCTCATTACAAACGAGCAAGTCTTCCTACAAAGGAGCAACAAGCCTTCCTCCAAAGAAGCACAAATCTTCCCCCAAAGAAGTAACAAGCCTTCCCACAAAGAAGCTAAAGCCCCTCTCCCCAAAAGCGTCCAGTAGAGTAGGCACCCTGGCCCAATATGTACACCATGTGCAACCTAGGTGTGATCAGAGGATGGCCCAAAGACACTCCTGGGTAAATCCATGCCCTCATGGTGATACCATTTCTAGTATTTTCGGTGGTGGCTCACTCCCTATGCCTCAGACGCATGGGCCCAGGGGCTCATACTATGTAACATTATAATAGCGGGATGGGCATTAATCACCACATGCATCTACCTGACCCTGCCAGACTGCCCCCCCCCCCCCTACCCTAAACAGAGCTACTAGACGTAGACAGGGAAGAGGCAGCAAGGCTTTTATCTAGAAGGCACGGAGATGCTCATGTAAGAAGACGTGGTCCCCTGCCGCCCCCTGCCTCATCATCGGAACCTCCATGCTATTATATTACCTCCCGGTAACCACCTGCTTGTATTACCTCATGACTCCCCAGGTCATCACCAGCCTCATACACCTCACCATCCTCACTAGCCTAATTACACCTCAACCCGCTTGCCTGCCCCCTCACCCCACCTGTAGAGGAAGGGGTCAGACCTCGCCCCCACTCCATACCCCCCTACCCCCGCCCCACCCCTCATACTGGGAACCTCAAGTATTCGACCTCTGCCAGGCCCACTCAATGAATAGCCAACTTGGGGGTCCCCAGGCCACCAACAGCCTCCCCCACCCAGCCATCCCCACCAGCCTAAACACATTCAGATCCAAATGCCCACCCCCCCACCCCACGTGTAGAGGAGGAGACCAACCCCCTCTCCCCCTCCCCCTTCTCCCCTCCCAACCCCACCTCCCATACTGGGAACCCCAAGCATATAATTTCTGCCAGTCCCACGCCATAAATACCTACCTAGGAGGTCCGTACATAGAACCCCTAGCTATCCTCGCATACGCTGATCACCTCCACACCAGCCGCCGTAGAATTAGGGACGAGCACTACACAACTGGACACGGCCAGGGCAACTTCTCAGTCCCCCTGCTTAGCTCCTTCCTGCATCTACACCACCCCATTGTGGGCATCCTCACCCCGTTGTATAACCCCCCTTACACCCCTGCTCAGCTTCCCCTTCCTAACCATGGACACCGAGAGACATACCCCAAGGGCATCATGCCGGGCAGCACAAAGGAACAGATATTAGAGCGCCTCCACCCCCACCAGGCATGCATACTCAACTTCAGCACGATATTTGGCCATGCAGCCACAATCAAACACTTCCAGGGTGAGTGGTACTTGATAGACTCTCTCAACCACCAACCCATTCTCCTGAACACCCCTCGTAAATGGGCGAGCATCCAGGGCCACACCTATACACTACAACCAGGACAACCCAATGAAGCATGGCTAGATCACAACCCCATCAACCCTATGGAGGAGGATCTCCCGGAGGACCCCATGGAGGAGGACCAAGCCACCACCCCCACCCCCGCCGTACAAACTACCCAGACCACCCACCGCACCAATCTCCCATATTGGGAACCCCAAATCGACTCCAACTGCCAAATACACTCCATCAACATTTACCTGGGGTACAAAGCTCTTGATCTTGACGAAATCCTAGACTTTTCTGTAAAATTAGACACTCATGTGCGCAACTATACGTGCCAACAATGGACCCTAGAAGGGCACTATGACAGTCTCACTGGTAACTATTCTAGCAATCTTATTAATTTCTACCTTTCTTCCAACAAATCTCACCTTGGCCTCCTTACTAAGCACACCAACCCAAGATACATTCCCCACCATATTAGCCCCCACACAGAAATCGCAGGGACTTCACTGACCTACTCTGAAGGTATCATGCTGGGCAGCTCACAGATGCAGATCCTACAACGCATCCCTACCAACTGCTCTTGCTTCCTCCTACATTATCACTCTGGATATGGACATGCTAAGGCCATTAAGCAACTGGACGGTGAGTGGTGGGATATGAACTCTGAAGGCCCCTATCCCCTGAAGCCTCCTGACTGGCAACATCTTCAAGGGCACATTTACACCCTTACAGACACATCTAGACTACCCTGCCCTCAACTTTTCTAGCCTGAAATTTACTATGAACCAAACAACCCAACTCAAACTATCATTATAGACCTACCTACCACTCTTACTCACAATGCTACCGACTCCTCAGACCAGATAGATCTTACAGACCAGATGGATCTTACAGACTCCTCACAACTTCAACAACTTCTCTCAGACCTTCCACACCCTACAGATCACATTCACCCTGCAGATCCTACAGAGCCCCCAGCTCCTACAGAAACTGTAGACCTTGATGAGGAGCCTCCCAAATCTAAGAAACCCAAAAGAACCTCTACCCGTTGCAACCCCACTTCCCTCCACTCAAACTCTACACATAAATCACCGACCACCAAAAAAACACCCAGGGATACAACTCAACCTCCCAAGACTAACCTTCCTATCCCTACTAGACCTGCCATACCCGACAGCAACAAGATGCGCCAGAGCAGGATCTTTGGAGCACAACCTCCTACCAAGAAACCTGCTCCCCCCAGACTCACCACAAAAACCCTTCCAACGAAAAGAATTAAAATAACCCACACTACCTCATATCCTGTTCAACAGCAGCAAACTGCACTCTATCTCACTAACATTATCACTTCCAACTGCAGAGGCATCTTCTCATCCTGGGAAACACTCTACGACCATATTCGAACTAATGAGCCAGACATTGCTATTCTCACCGAAACAAAACTCACCTCTAACAACACAGGTATAATTAATATGATCAAACAAGACCTATCTGACTACCACTTTCATCACAGCAGCAAAACCATTAAGCAAGCTACCAATGCAGACAACATTGTAACCCGCTCAGCTGGAGTTATCACACTTATAAAAAAGACTCTTACTACACATCCAATTAAACATGAAGTCCCCACTGACATAGCTGGTCATCTCACTCATCAAACTATTAACAACACTACCCACATTTTAGGCGTCTACATGCCCTGCAATGACCCTGCCAAAAGAGCCCGAATTTATGAACACATTCACTACATTATATCCCAAAACCCCTCTCATCACTATATTGCAGGGGGAGACTGGAATGCAGCCTACTAACTTACTGATAGAAGCAACACAATCAAGCACCTGGAGGACCAGCCCCACTATCAACACCTTAATAAATATCCAATTCACATTCAACCGTCACCACGTCCCCACACTTACTCAGACAACACTTCCTACAGTAGCAGGATATATGACATCATTCTCATCAACCCCCCAACTGCAACCACGGTGACAGAAACTGCACACCAAATGGGAGACACACTGGACCACTTGACCCTGGAACAACACATTACCTCCTCTCTCTTTCCCCCTCCTAACCTTGACATACCACCTCACAATCCAACACCTCAACTGCAGCTTCCCCTCAAGCAACAAGACATGGCCAAAGCTAAAGAAGCCATCTCTAATCAATTTCTCCATCAATTCCAGCACAGCCACATTAACATAGATAAAGCCTGGACTATAGCACAAACTTTACTGGGAGAAGATAAAACATCTGCACACATTCAATCTATTAGACAAGAACTCAAAGCCACCATACCAGAAAACCTTAACAGCATGACAAATCATCTCATGGTCACTCTTCACCAAGCTCTCTCCATCATGACTGACACCTGCCCTACCAAGCCTAGTACACCAGGCACCTTCCTGCCAAGACAAACTGCCAAAACCTACAGAAGACTTAACTACCATATTAAACACATTAAAGCACTCCGAACAGCTTCCAACCACCTTGACCAACAACAATACATGGAACTTAGAAGCACACCTCACACGGCAGGCACATACTCACCCACCACTAAAATTAAAATACAACAGCACTTTCAAAATTTACTCCTCTCTGACTATTGTCTCTGCTTAACTGCTGATATTAAACAAAGTATTACAGAATTACGTCACATGCAGGTTGCACTCAAAGAGGAGAGAGCAACCGCCTCCATTAAGAAATTCTGACGCCGCCTCAGCACACAAGCACGACAAACTCACAGGTATACTTTCTCTCCTGAAAATCACACACACACCCACTGCTCTACTGGACGCATCCACACACACACTCAGCACTAGCACCCAGGGTCTCCTGGAAGTTATGACTAAACATATGGGAAAACTCATGTCACCTCCCACTCCACCCATCTCAGATGACTATACACGACACGCCACCCCCCTCCATGGGAAACACACACAGACAAATACCACTTGGAAACTCCAGCCAACTCCATACAAAACGCTGCCTCTCCCTACACCTTTCTCTCCTCCTCAACCACCTATGCTGACTGTATTAGGAAACTCTCTACCAACAAAGCCACTGGCCCAGACGGCATACCTAATGAATTACTTATGTGCCTCCCACAGGAAATGCACCTCATCATACACAAACTCATGCAGCTAGTATGGATCCTGGGAGAAACACCAGACTGCTGGAAAACCTCACACACAGTCATGCTCTACAAAAAATCAGATCCTTGCTTACCTCAAAACTACAGGCCAATAGGCCTTAACAATGCTGTAGCCAAACTCTGGACCTCCCTTGTTACTAACACTATTACTACCTACTCTGAAACCAACCACATTCTTAGCGCCTGCCAAGAAGGTTTCAGAAAAGACAAAAGTACCTATAGACAACTCTTGAACCTACTCCACAACATTGAGGACGCTGCCCTCTTCCACCAGGACCTCTATGCTGCCTACTTCGACTTTAGCTCTGCTTTTAACATGATTGATCACCAAAAACTTCTCTGCATCATGCACAGCTTGGGTTACACCCACGACACTATAGACACTATTAAAGGAATCTACACAAACTCTACTACACATATTCTCCTTAACAATACACCTGGCTCCCCCATCCCCATCACTAGGGGCACCATCCAGGGGGACACTCTCTCCCCCCTACTCTTCATTATCGTTCTAGAACCCCTACACAGATGGCTCCGTTCTGGGGGACGAGGATACAGAGCAGCATCCCTACCCTCCAAAACAGCAGATGAACACCACACCAGCAGCTTGGGGTATGCTGACGACACTGCTGTCCTAACCGGCAGCTCAGAGGACCTTCGCATCCAATGTGGTAAAGTTCAAACTTTTAGCATCTGGTCGGGCATTCCTCTTAACGCCACCAAATGTGTGGTCAGTGGCATACTCCACAAATCACACCCCTCTCAACCTACTCACAACAACACTCTCAAACAAAGGCTAGATAAAATTCCACTAGGAAACTCCTATGCTACCTACCAGCCGCCTGACCAAGCCTACAAATACTTGGGGGTTCACATCCCACTTACCTTAAATTGGAAAACTCAACTCCACTCTACTATTGAAACCATTCACAATAAAGGGCTGAGTATCCTCACCAAAGCTAAAAACAGGGCAACCCCTACCCAATGCTTACGAATAATTTCACAATGTGTCAGAGCAGCTATTAAAAACCCCATGATAGTAGCTCCCTTCTCACTAACCGACATTCACGTCATTGACAGAGCAGTATTAAAAACAGTTAAACTCTGTTGCTCCCTTCCCAGATCTTTTCCGACAAGAGCACTACACCTCCCTAAAACAGAGGCAGGACTAGGGGTGCCCTCCCTACTCACTGAATACACTCAGATTACTGCAACAGCCCTCACCCAGTCCATGAACGACCAAGGTCACCTGGGAATCCTCACTAGAGCTCTCCTTAATAAAGCAACTTCCACCATGACCACTCTAGATCCTCTCTCTCTATCCCGCAAGCAACTTAAGTATATGTCCCTAGCCCGCCAGCTGGAAATTATTAAAAAAATCTGACATAACAATTTCTTGGAATGACACAGAACTTCTTGACAAACTTAACATACACTCTCTTCCTCTCCCTCCACAGGCAATCCCTGTATCACTCATGACTCCATTCCATGACCTGGCCATCTATTCATACCATGACCTGGTCACCCCCATGGGAACTCACCTTGTCAGCACTACAGATCTCTCTCTTATCACCTTACACAAAGTTACTAAACACCACAAACGGTCCCTGAACCGCCTCACCGCTCACCTCTCCTCCCTCCAAACTGTCGCCTCCCCAATACACTCTGACCCACTTCCCCTCTCACACCGACAACTTGCGCCCGGTTACGAAATTGCGCAGAACACAACCGATAACGTTAAATCTCCTGCTTCTATTGAACCCTCCACCCCACCCACCCAGCGTTACCAACCTCACGCCACTGTTACTGACGCAGACTACGAGGCGGATTCCATTGGGGACCTGGAAGGAAACCAATGGTGGGCGTGGCCCACGCAGACCGAAGGCAGTCACGCGCACCAAGCATGGGGCTGCCCCAGCAGTGATGCCACCTGGGCAGCACGCCACTACTTGTGCAAATCCTGGATCCGTCACTCCTCCACCTCTAAATTTTACCGTGCATATAGAATAACTCCCACCTCACACCCTGACAGGATCCGCGAGGCCATGACATCCCCCGACAGCAGCGAACCTGCACCACCGGCGCGCCTGCTCCACCTTACCTACGGATCCCAATACAAAGCCCTGCACATCACGAGCTGGCGGGGCAAGCGCTCCTACAACGACGACAAAATAGTCACTTCCACTGTTGTCCACGTTCAATGGGCCCCAACCATCATGCACAACGAACATATCAACTCCTACACACACATGGGATACAGCATCCACCACAGCACATCTCTTACCTCCACTACCTCAACCATACATTGGAAACCCCAATCTCACCATGCGTCTCACCTTGTTGAACTTTTGGGACAACCAGCATACGACCAATTAACCCACACTTTTAAAACTACTCCCCCATTAACCACACACCTCAACCCTAGGAAGGACACCCACCTTACTAACCTTCAACAACAAGGCCAATGGGCCACCTCCCCAGGATTTAATGCTGACAACCACAACCTTGTTCACAAACTTCTGAAAATTGACACACACGACAGGCACCCAGACTGGGACATTCAACCACCCTCAGCCTACATTATACAAACAGGCATCCTCACCACTCTGGATGACCAATCCACACACACACCACACCAACGTTTCATATCTTTATAACCCCACTGGTCACTGTCTTGGGCACATTCCCAACGACAGACTAACCTCTCTCAAACAAAACTATGACCACTTCAAAAATCACCACCCTACCAAATGGAACCAACTGACCCAAGGAGGAACATACCACACTGACTTAGCTGCCCTCTTCACCAGATACAGAGCTGCTCTGCTGCTACCAACACTCTTTCTCCTTTTCTCTACCAAGCAGCAGCTGCTCAGGGCATTACTCACCATCGTACTTCTAACCCCCTTAGCTACGACCAAAGCCTCACCAGCTTCTCTTCTACCAGCCCTGCTGATCAGCTCTTTGGCTCCAACCAAGACCCCCTTTCTTACCATCTGGACTGGGGGCTCACTGGTGGACATTCCTAACTCCACGACACAAGCATACCAAGCTCTAAGGTGGGCCCTAGCCAGTGCTGACCATGCTGAAAATACTCTCAGCCCTACCTGCACCCTGATGCTCCTCCCTGACGACCTTGCTGCCCCTTACAAAACCCTCCTCCACCACTCCTGGATTCACTATATTGGCTCCAGACCGCAGTCTGAATTTTATACTACCTCTGAAATTTGGCTTGGCAGCAAATCTCACACTCCACCCTCCACCCACAAACTACACCTCATCCTTATATGCAACCCCCACAGCCAAGATACCTATTTTCCTAAACTCCCAGATTTTATTGACCAATGGACATACAACATGCAAAGCCTCTCCTCATCCTGGGAGCCCTCTACTATCACTCCACCTCCCACTCTTACCTTCTCTGACATTGTCATTACTTGCCCCCGGAAACTCAAATCTGATCCTGATTACAAATTTGTCTATGATGGAGCACAACTTTCTACAAAGTTATCTTTTATCTACTTGGGATCCCTCTTTGTGGATGGTGACTCAAGCAATCGTGCAAAAGCTGCTTTTTCTAGGATGCTCACTAAGGCCCAAAAGGCACACCACATGCTCCGTAGGCGATGCCATACTATGGAGATATACAATATTGATATTCTCACCCACCTGTTTGATTCTCTTGTACAACCTATCCTGAATTTTGGCTGTGAGGTGTGGGCTCCCTTCTATCTGAACAACACACTTATCTCAAATGACCATGCTTGTGAGAAATGGCATAGAGGTTATACTTAAACAAATGTTGGGTGTTTGCCAATCTACTACATCTAATATTATCATGGAAGAGCTGGGTAGAACCCCGTTGTGTTTTGCTTGGCTTAAACAAGCTTTGCGCTTCTGGAACAAGACCATACATAAAGAACCTGAGGATCTCATTAGAATGGCTCTTGAGGAATCTTTTGACTCCAACACTGGCTGGGTTCATGACTTGCGTTGTGCTCTCCACAAGCTAGGATCCAGTAAAACATCAACATTTTGGAGGCTGTCGATGTCGAAGGTATTATGTCTGAAGTTTTTGAGTCATGGAGGTTTAAGTACCCAAGTGACACCAATGCAGTTAGAGACATCCCTGATGAAGAAGGTTTGGCTTTTAAACGCCTCCGATAAACCAAAATGGTTCGCAGGCCAACAGCAATATGAGAATGCTTTGATATTCCCTTTACATCCGCCTTACATAAGCCAGATCAGATTTCGTTCCTATAGCACCGTTTAGAATGGGTTCCCATTGGCTTGGAACACAGAAAGAATGAGGGTGGTGGATGAGCACACATCCCCTCGCTCAATGGGACACTGTTCAAATGTGTTGGGTTCCAAAAACATGAGGATGAAATGCATATGTTTGAGTGCCCTTTTTTAATGATATTCGCCTCTGCTACCAGAAGCTGTTTACAGATATTATAGGCATGTCCATGAGGATACCAACTTAACCGTATGGAATGTGGAATTCTGCGATTCCACATTCAGAACCTTTATGAATGGAAATGGCACTAAGTCTTTTTGGAGCAAACCTAGCCGACTATCTTTCTACTTGTAGAAGAGCAAGACAGGAAGCCCTGGACTGCTAGTGGCACCGTAATTATCATCCCTTTTTTTCTTCTTTCTTGGACTTTCATTTGTAGCTTCTTACCTCCGCCACTGTAAGTGGTTGAGATCTGGGTCCGCTCTAAGGGGTTTAATACCTACGCCACCAAAACGGTGGTTGGGGTGTTGGTTTGTTTGTCCTCGACACACCCCTGATGTAATGGGGTTTTTTGCTTTGTGGGTGCTTTTCTTTTTGTTAAAGCACAGAGTCTCATACACCTCGCGGTGGTGTCAAGTAGACTTTAACATGTAATGTAATGTAATGTAATGTAATGTAACACCCACCTTTATCTGCTAGCACTCAGTGGGCGTGTGAGGCAGTGTGGGTGTGTGTGGGTGGCAGTGTGGATGGGTGTAGGGGTGGGTGTGTAGTGTGAGGCAGTGTATGTGGGTGTGAGGCAGTGTTGGTTTGAGGATGGGCGGGGGCGTTGTGTGAGGCATTGTGGGTGGGTGGGTGGCAGTCTTGGTGGGTGGATGGGTGGGTGTGTTGTGTGAGGCAGTCTAGAGCACACCCACCTTCATCTGATAGCACTCAGTGGGCGTGCAAGGGAAGAAGAGGGGCAGCACCAGGGCACCGGTGGTGTAGATCACCGCCAGCACACAAGGTTCAATCATGCGAGCCCACTTGAGGTGGCCTGTCAGCTCAATGCGCATCCGAGAGATCTGCACGTTCATGTAGGTGAACACGACGGCGCAGAGGCCTGCCGCAACTCCGATGATGGTCGCAGGCACAACTGCCAGGATGTGTGCAGAGAAGGACATGCCCACTTGCTGTACATGGAGGGTACAGGGGGTATGGGTGGGGGGTGGGTGGGTGGGTGGGTGGGTTAAGTTGGGGGGGGTAGGGAGTGGGGTGGAGGGGGTAATGGATGACTGCCAGGATGTGTGCAGAGAAGGACATTCCCACTTGCTGTACATGGGAGGGTACAGGAGGTATGGGGTGGATGAAGGGTGGGTGGGTGGGGTAAGTTGGGGGGGTTAGGGAGTGGGGTGGGGGGGGTAATGGAGGACTGCCAGGATGTGTGTGAAGAAGGACATACCTACTGCTGTACATGGAGGGTACATGGAGAAGGAGTGTGTGTGTGTGTGGTGGTGTGTGTGTGTGTGTGTGGGGGGGGGGGGGGGGGGGGGGGGGGGGATGGTCAGATGATTCCAAATAGTTGTTTTAAGACCGTTCGTGTATGTGAATACGACGGCGCAGAGGCCTGCTGCAACTCTGATGATGGTCGCAGACACAACTGCCAGGATGTGTGCGGAGAAGGACATGCCCACTTGCTGTACATGGAGGGTACAGGGAGAAGGGGTGTGTGTGAGTGGGGGGGGGGGGCTAGATGTTTTTAATGGATATTTAATAACATTCATGTAGGTGAACACGACGGCGCAGAGGCCTGCTGCAACTCTGATGATGGTCGCAGGCACGACTGCCAGGATGTGTGCGGAGAAGGACATGCCTACTTGCTGTACATGGAGGGTACAGGGGGTATAGGGTGGTTGGGTGGGGTAAGTTGGGGGGTAGAGGGTGGGCTGGGGTGGGTAATGGAGGACTGCCAGGATGTGTGCAGAGAGGGACATTCCTACTTGCTGTAGCTGGAGGGTACAGGGGGGAGGGGGGTAAGGAAGGAGAGAGGGGGGGGGGGATAAGGGGGGATGATTAGATGTTTCCAAATGGATGTTTTAAGAACGTTCATGTATGTGAATACGACGGCGCAGAGGCCTGCTGCAACGCCGATGATGGTCGCAGGCATGACTGCCAGGATGTGTGCAGAGAAGGACGTACCCACTTGCTGTACATGGAGGGTGCAGGAGGTATGAGGGAGGGGTGGGGGTGGGGTGGGAGGTGGTGGGGGAAGGAAGGGGGGGCAGTGGTACCCACATGAGCGCAGGGGTACACAGACCAAAGGCTAACACTCGATAGAACCAGCCTAGGCAGCTTATGCCCTCCCACCTCCCTTCCTTACCCCCTCTGTTCCTCCCCTCCCTTCCCTCCTTTACCCTTCCCTTGCCTCCTCTACCCCTCGACACAGCCAACACCCTCCCCTCCCCCATCCCCTCCCTTCCCCCCCTCACGGATCACCGCATATGCCACATCTCCATCGAACCAGCCAAAGCTGCCAATGCCTTCCCTCCTCTACCCCTCCACCCAGCCATCACCCCCCCCCTCCCCCCCCCCCCCCCTCCCTCACCCCTCAAGAGCGCACTCATAGGCCACATCTCTATTAAACCAGCCAAAGCTTCCAATCCCCTGCAAAGCGCGGCCAGCAGACTTGGATAGGTTCAGAGCCAGTGTGGCACACATGCAGGCGAAGAACACCTGCAGGGGGGGAATAGGATGATGATGATGATGATGATGATGATGATGATGATGATGATGATGATGATGATGAAAGAGTGGGAGGAAGAGGAGGAGGATGGAAGGGAGGAATTGAGGAGGGTACGAAGGGAGGAGTTGAGGAGGGGGGGATGAGAGGTGGGAGAGACCAAGGGAGGAAGGGAGGAGGGGAGAGGAAGGGAGGAGGGGAGGAAGGGGAAAAAAGGGAAAGGCACCACTTGCAGTCCAACTACCATCCGATGCTCTGTTACCGTGAAGGCTCCATCATCACCACCCCAGCCACCACCTTCACCACCACCCCACCCTTCAGGCCTTCACCACCCCACCCATCACCACCACCTTCACCACCTCACCCATCACCACCACCCCACCCATCATTCTGTTGCTTATAGCTGCAGCGTCGGTATCCACCCACCCACCCATTGCCACGCCACCACCACTACTACCATCATGTTCCTTATGGTAGTGGAAACTGTGTCCACCCATCCATTCCCACCACCACCACCCCACTCATCATTGCCCATGGCTGCAGCGGGCCCATGGCTGTTGCCAATGGCTGCAGCGGCGGTGTCCACCCACCCTCTCCCACACAACCACCACCTGCAAACCCAGGCTCTGCCGTCAGAAGGAAGCGTCCTCCTCAAATCACCATCACCACCACCTTCACCACCACCAACATGACCACCCATCTGCCACTCCAGGCTCTTCCGCCAGAAGGAAGCGTCCTCCTCAAATCACCATCACCACCACCTTCACCACCACCACCTTCACCACCACCATTACACCCACCTGCCACCCCAGGCTCTGCTGCCAGAAGGATGCGACCTCCTAAAATCACCATCACCACCACCTTCACCACCACCAACATTACCACCCACCTGCCACTCCAGGCTCTGCCTACAGAAGGAAGCGTCCTCCTCAAATCACCATCACCACCACCTTCACCACCATCAACATTACCACCCACCTGCCACTCCAGGCTCTGCCGCCAGAAGGAAGCGACCTCCTCAAATCACCATCACCTTCACCATCACCTTCACCATCACCACCACCTGCCACCCCAGGCTTTGCTGCCAGACGGATGCGACCTCCTCAAATCACCATCACCACCACCTTCACCATCACCATTACACCCACCTGCCACCCCAGGCTGCCAGAAGGAGGCAACCTCCTGCTAGGCGAAGAGCAGGCCACCAATAGGCGCATTGAAAGCGGTGGCCACGCCAACTGAGACGCCAACCTACAGCCACCATCCCCTCCCCACCCTCCTCCCTGCAGCCCCCCCCCCCCCCCCCCCCCCCCCCCCTCCTCCCCCCCCACCTGCCACCCCAGGCTCTGCTGCCAAAAGGAGGCAACCTCCTCAAAGGCGAAGAGCAGACCGCCGATAGGCGCATTGAAAGCAGTGGCAACACCAACAGAGACGCCAGCTGTAACAAAGTCTCGCTTATCCTTTGGGTTCCGGAAGCGTTTGAACATGTTGGTGTGAACCTGAGGTGAGTGGGGGGGAGGGAGGGGTGTGGGGGGGTAGGGAAGGGTTGGGGGGGCGTGAGGGGGCCATGTGAGGGGGCAGGGAGGGGGTAGGGAAGGGTTGGGGGGGGGGGGGGGGGGGGGGGGGGGGGGGGGGGCCATGTGAGGGGGCAGGGAGGGGGTCGGGAAAGGTGGAGGGGCATGAGGGGCCATGTGAGGGGCAGGGAGGGGGTAGTAAGGGTTGGGGGGCGTGAGGGGCCATGCTGAGGGGCAGGGAGGGGGTAGGAAGGGTTGGGGGGGCTATGAGGGGGCCATGTGAGGGGGCAGGGAGGGGGTAGGGAAGGGTTGGGGGGGCATGAGGGGGCCATGTGAGGGGGAAGGGAGGGGGTAGGAAGGGTTGGAGGGGCATGAGGGGGCCATGTGAGGGGGCAGGGAGGGGTAGGAAAGGGTTGAGGGGGGCGTTGAGGGGGCCATGTGAGGGGGCAGGGAGGGGGGGTGTAGGGAAGGGTTTTGGGGGGGAATGAGGGGGCCATTTGGGGGGGCAGGGAGGGGTAGAAAGGGTTGGAGGGGCATGAGGGGGCCATGTGAGGGGGCAGGGAGGGGTTAGGAAGGGTTGGGAGGGCGGAGGGGCCATGTGAGGGGGCAGGGGCAGGGAGGGGGTATTAGGGCAGGGTTGGGGGGGGCCGAGGGGGCCCATGTGGAGGGGCAGGGAGGGGGTAGGGACGGGGTGGGGGTGCATTGAGGGGGCCATTGTGAGGGGGCAGGAGGGGGTTGGGATGGGTTGGGGGGGCATGAGGGGCCCTGTGGGCGGGTGATGGGGTAGGGAAGGGTTGGGGGGGCATTTTGAGTGGCCATGTGAGGGGGCAGGGAGTGCTCTCCGTTTGGTCTGGGTCTGTCTCGCGACATTGAGTAGGAGGCCTCACTTGTACACCTGGCGTGCAGAGCTGCATATTGGCTACACCTGGACCCCAGACCCCCCCACACACACACCCCACCCCCAGACCCGCTCCCAGGACCCCACCCCCAGACCCCCACCCCCTACTTACTTCAATGTCGTTAAGTGGCCCTGACTGAGAGCACTGCCAATGGCGGCACCGATGTGAATGAGGGGGCCCTCAGGACCCACTGGGATGCCACTAGACCCCCCCCCCCCCCCCCCCCCCCCAGACCTGCTCCCAGGACCCCCACACACCCCACACCCCCAGACCCGCTCCCAGGACCACACACACCCCACACACACACCCCCCAGACCGTTCCCAGGACCCCACACCCAGACCACCACACCGAACACCCGCCCCCAGGACCCCACACCCAGACCCCCACACCCAACTCACTTCAGTGCCGTTGAGTGGCCCTGACTAATAGCGCTGCCAATGGCGACACCGATGTGAATGAGGGGCCCTCAGGACCCACTGGGATGCCACTAGACCCCCCCCCCCCCCCCACACACACACACACACACACACAGATCTGCTCCCAGGAGCCCACACCCAGACACCCACCCCCTACTCACTTAAGTGTTGTTGAGTGGCCCTGACTGAGAGCGCTGCCAATGGCGGCACCTAAATGATTGAGGGGGCCCTCAGGACCCACTGGGATGCCACTAGACCCCACCCCACCCCCCACACACACCCAGATCTGCTCCCAGGAGCCCACACCCAGACACCCACCCCCTACTCACTTAAGTGTTGTTGAGTGGCCCTGACTGAGAGCGCTGCCAATGGCGGCACCGATGTGAATGAGGGGGCCCTCAGGACCCACTGGGATGCCACTAGACCCCACCCCACCCCATACACACACCCAGATCTGCTCCCAGGAGCCCACACCCAGACACCCACCCCCTACTCACTTAAGTGTTGTTGAGTGGCCCTGACTGAGAGCACTGCCAATGGCGGCACCTAAATGACTGAGGGGGCCCTCAGGACCCACTGGGATGCCACTAGACCCCACCCCACCCCACACACACACCCAGATCTGCTCCCAGGAGCCCACCCCCAGACCCCCACCCTCTACTCACTTAAGTGTCGTTGAGTGGCCCTGACTGAGAGCGCTGCCAATGGCGGCACCGATGTGAATGAGGGGGCCCTCAGGACCCACTGGGATGCCGCTACCCACAGCAAGGCCGCAAGATAAGAACTTCACGATAAGGGTGAAGATGTTGAAGACCTGAAGCAGGGTTTAGGGTTAAGAGTTTAGGGTTTAGGGCTTAGGGATAAGAACTCCACAATGAGGGTGAAGATGTTAAAGACCTGAAGCAGGGTTTAGGGTTTAGGGTTTAGGGTTTAGGGATTAGAGCAAACGATGAGGGTGAAGATGTTGAAGAGCTGAAGCAGGGTTTGGGGTTTAGGGATTAGGGTTTAGGGATAAGAACTCCACGAAGAGGGTGAAGATGTTGAAGACCTGGAACAGGGTTTAGGGTTTAGGGATTGGAGCAAACGATGAGGGTGAAGATGTTGAAGACCTGGAGCAGGGTTTAGGGTTTAGAAACAAGGGTTTAGGGATAAGAAATTCACCATGAGGGTGAAGATGTTGAAGACCTGAAGCAGAGTTTGGGGTTTTGGGTTTAGAGATAAGAACTTCACTATAAGGGTGAAAATGTTGAAGACCTGGAGCAGGGTTTGAGGTTAAGGTATTAGATCAAACGATGAGGGTGAAGATGTTGAAGACCAGGAGCAGGGTTTAGGGTTTAGGGATAAGAAGTTCACGATGGGGGTGAAGATGTTGAAGACCTGGAGCAGGGTTTAGGGTTTGGGATTAGAGCAAACGATGGGGGTGAAGATGTTGAAGACCTGGAGCAGGGTTTAGGGCCCAGGGAATAGAGTACGGTTTAGGGCCCAGAGATTAGAGCAGTATTTAGGGCCCAGGGCTTAGAGCAGGGTTTAGGGCCATGGGATTAGAGTACGGTTTAGGGCCCAGAGATAAGAGCAGTATTTAGGGCCCAGGGATAAGAGCAGGGTTTAGGGCCCAGGGATTAGCGTACGGTTTAGGGCCCAGGGATTAGAGCAGTATTTAGGGCCCAGGGATTAGAGCAGGGTTTAGGGCCCAGGGATTAAAGCAGGGTTTAGGGCCCAGGGATTTGCGTACGGTTTAGGGCCATGGGATTAGAGCAGTATTTAGGGCCCAGGGATTAGAGCAGGGTTTAGGGCCCAGGGATTAGCGTACGGTTTAGGGCCCAGGGATTAGAGCAGTATTTAGGGCCCAGGGATTAGAGCAGGGTTTAGGGCCCAGGGATTAGCGTACGGTTTAGGGCCATGGGATTAGAGCAGTATTTAGGGCCCAGGGATTAGAGCATGGTTTAGGGCCCAGGGATTAGCGTACGGTTTAGGGCCATGGGATTAGAGCAGTATTTAGGGCCCAGGGATTAGAGCAGGGTTTAGGGCCATGGGATTAGAGCAGTGTTTAGGCCCAGGGATTAAAGATCACATCATGACATAATAACAGTACATATATACACTATATGTATTTTGGCAGATCTATACATATATATATTATGACATATCTACATGTCATATATATACATTTGTTTACGCACCTTGGGCAGCATACATTGCGGTATGATATCTATCTATCTATCTATCTATCTATCTATCTATCTATCTATCTATCTATCTATCTATATGACATCTCGTACATATGGTCGCCTCGTGACATATATATAATGTCAGATCTACGTTTCATATTTATATACCAGTATATATTTGTTTACGCACCTTGGGCAGCATACATTGCGGTATGATATCTATGATATCTATCTATCTATCTATCTATCTATCTATCTATCTATCTATCTATCTATCTATCTATCTATATGACATCTCGTATATATGGTCGCCTTGTGTCATATTTTTATATATATATATATATATATATATATATATTTTTTTTTTTTTTTTTTACACACCTTGGGCAGCATACAGCCATTGAGGTACGCCATGACCTCTGGGATTCCAGAGCCTATGGCGGATGGGGCCCACCCAACAGCTATGGCTGACGCTGCAGCTACCAGGCATGTTGACACGATGGTGTTGAACATCCATGCCACTCCCATGTTGGAGTTTGCAATGAGCCACCGAGTGCTGCCGTACTTGAACTCAGCGATGCCTCCGATAAGCTACGGTAAGGAATAGGCTACAGTAAAGAATAGTTTTAAGAGCAGGGTGGAGGTGGAGGTGGAATTGGGGGTGGGGGTGGGTTGGGGGTGGGGTTGAGGGTGGGTTTTGCAATGAGCAATTGAGTGCTGCCGTATCTGAACGCGGCGATGCCTCCGATAAGCTACATGCCAGGCATTGGGGTAAGGGATAGGCTAAGGAGTAGGGTGGGTGGGTGGGTGGGTGGGTGGGGGGGGGGGAGGGAATTGTGTGTGGGGGGGGGGGGGGGGGGGTATTTGGGTTTGGGTGCTTGGGTGTTTTGGTTTGGGTGTTTGGGTGTTTGCGTTGGATGTTTGTGTTTGGGTGTTTGGGTTGGATGTTTGTGTTGGGTCGGGTTCAGGGTCAGGGGCAAGTGCAGGGTTGGGTTGGGGATATGCTTTCAACATCAGGTCTATTGACACGATGGTGTTGAGCATCCATGCCACTCCCATGTTGGAGTTTGCAATGAGCCACCGAGCAGCATTGGGGTTAGGAATAGGCTAAAGAGGAGGGAGGGAGTGGACTTGGGGGTGGGGTGGGGTGGGCACTCACACCCATCCACCCACCCACCCATCTACCCACCTACCAATCCACCCACCTACCCATCCACCCACACAGCCTCCTAATCACACACCCATACACCCAACTACCCATACACCCACATACCCGTACACCCACATACCCATACACCCACATACCCTCATACCCATCCACCCACCCACCTACCCATCCACTTACACACCCTCCTACCCACTCACCGCATACAAGAGTTGACCCACTAGCCATATGGTCGTCCCAATCAGCTCCATAATCAGCCATCAGTCCCACAACCTCCCCCCACCACCACCACCACCACCACATACACACACACACACACACTCAATCAGTCCCATCACCAGCCATCAGCCCCACAGCCCTCTCTCCACCCCCACCCCATCCCACCCACTCACCGCATACAAGAGTTGACACACTAGCCCTGTTGTTGTCCCAATCAGACCCATCATCAGCCATCGGGTCCCCCCCCCCCCCCCCCCCCCCCCCCCCCCCCCAAACACACACACACACACCGCGTACAAGAGTTGACACACTAGCCCTGTTGTTGTCCCAATCAGTCCCATCATCAGCCATCAGTCCCACAGCCCCCTCTCCACCCCCCCACCCCACACACAACCCCCACCCCCCATACACACCAACCCACCCACTCACTGCGTACAAGAGTTGACCCAGTAGCCCTGTGCTTGTCCAAATCAGTCTCATAAGCTCTTACTCACACACACACCCATACACCCACCCACCCACTCACCCATCCACACACACCCCCACACCCAGACACACCCTACACACACAACCACTCACCGCATACAAGAGTTGACCCACTAGCCCTGTAGTTGTCCCAATCAGACCCATCATCAGCCATCAGTCCCCCGCCCCCCCACACCCACACACACCCACACCCACACACACAATCAGCCCCCCCCCCCCCCCCCCCAAACACACACACACTCACCGCGTACAAGAGTTGACCCACTAGCCCTGTGGTTGTCCCAATAAGCCCCATCATCAGCCATCGGTCCCACAGCCGACGGTGAGGCTGCCTGAACAGCCACTTGCGGTACATGGCCGAATAAGGCCCCAAGTAATCGATGGACTTCCCCCCCACCCCCCCACCCCACCCGCACACACACACACTCACCGCGTACAAGAGTTGACCCGCTAGCCCTGTGGTTGTTCCAATCAGACCCATCATCAGCCATCGGTCCCACAACCTCCCCCCCCACCCCACCCCACCCCACCCCAAACACACACCCACTCACCGCGTACAAGAGTTGACCCACTAGCCCTGTGGTTGTCCCAATCAGACCCATCATCAGCCATCGGTCCCACAGCCGCCGGTGAGGCTGCCTGAACAGCCACTTGCGGTACATGGCAGAGTTAGGGGCTAAGTAGTCGATGGACTCCACATTCGCCATCTTCACACGTTCTTCAGGAGTGAAGTGGTGGTTCATCTTCACGTTCTCTAGGGCTGGGCTACGATTCTGCAGCACAATCGAGGGAGTGGGTGGGTGGGTGGGTGTGGGTGAGTGGAGTTGGGTGTGTGTGGTGGTGTGGTGTGGTGTGGTGTGGGGGGGGGAGTGGTGGTGATGGGGGTGGTGGTGATGGGGGTGGGGGTGGGGGTGGGGGGGTGGGGGGGGAGTGGCGTTGGGGGGGGGAAAGGTTTGAACAGCCAATTGCGGTACATGGCAGAGTTAGGAGCCAAGTAATCTATGAACTCCACATTCGCCATCTTCACACGCTCTTCAGGAGTGAAGTGATGGTTCATCTTCACGTTCTCTAGGGCTGGGCTACGATTCTGCAGCAAAAGCGTGAGAATGGGGGTGGGGGGGAGGGTGGGGGTGGGGGGTGGGGGGGGATGCATGTATGGTAATGTGGAATGTATCAAAAGTGCTTGCAGTATTTGATAATGCTGTTGCATAATCATGCTTGCGTGTGAAGTGATGGTTCATCTCTACATTCTCAAGGGCTGGGCTACGATTCTGCAGCACGATCGTTAGAGTGGGTGGGTGGGTGGGGGGGGGGGGGGGGGGGGGGGAGTGGGGGAAAGGAGAGGGGAGGGGGAGTGGTGGTGGAATGTTTTATGTGTGAAGTGATGTCTACCCTGTACTGCATGCCCTGTACTGCCTACCCCGACCCCCTACTTATACTTATGTCTACCTTTAATGCCTACCCTGTACTGTCTACCCTGTACTGCCAACCCCTACCCCTTACTACCGTACTACATATGTCGACCTCTAATGCATACCCTGTACTGCCTACCCCGACCCCCTACTTATACTTATGTATATCATGCACTGCCTACCATGTTTTTCCTACCCTGTACTGCCACCCCTATCCCCTACTACTACTTATGTCTACCCTTTAAGCATACCCTGTACTGCCTACCCCGACCCTCTACTGATACTTATGTATATCCTGTACTGCCCACCATGTAAAACCTACCCTGAACTGCCTACCCCTATCCCCTACTACTACTTATGTCTACCCTTAAAGCATACCCTGTACTGCCTACCCCGACTCTCTACTACTACTTGCAATGCTCCCGTTGATAAGACCTGCCCTAGACGTTTGCTGCCCATGGTGTACCATACATACATTTAGATGATCAAACAACAGGAAGACAGGAAAAGGGAACAGAAACAGACAGGATGCAAATGCAAATGCATAGGCCTACGCAAAGATGCAACACAAGAGGTGCTCGAGTGAGACTAGGCTAGCAATGGTCCTACCCACTGCAGGGTACCGGCTCATAAGGTAGGACCATCTAGTCTCACATTGCCCTGCAGGTCCTCAAGGTCCTCACATACATACATGCATGTCCCAACACGCATTACTAGGGTGCTTACCGGGGCTTTTATATTTCCCCGTTATATAGCGATCGCTAGTTTTGACCCTATTTTGGCGATATTATCGCTATACAAATGTAAAAACAGATGCCCTAAAAAAGCTATAATAAGCACTAAAACGCTATCCCTGGAGGAGGCCTAATACCATAAAGCAAGAAAAACCCACTTTCAGATTTGAAAAAAAAAAACAGGTGGGGCTGGAGGGGGCGGTATTTGTGCTTGTGTGTGTTTGTGTGTGTTTGGGGGGGGGGGGGGGGGGGATTGAATGGGCGGAATGTGGTTATGGAGGGGATGGAGGAAGGGGGCCACAGGGAACAGCTTACCGGGGAGGTGAATAGGCTCCATGGTGCAATTAGAAAGGTGACGAATGCTCTACAACTCCTCTCCCATTTGCTACACCCAGGAGCAGGGGCCCAGGCCCCCCCCAGGAGGGGGTCCTCGTCGTCAGCATCCGAGCCATCATCATCCGAGAGGTGATAGTCGGGGATGAACTTGGTGTAGGCTGAGTGGGTGGGTGGGTGGGTGGGGGGGGGGGGGGGGGGGTGAGTGGGGGGGGGGGAGGTAGGGGGGGGGGGAGGTTGTGTGTGTGTGTGGGTGGGTGGGTGTGTGTGGGTGGGGGGGGGGGGGGGGGGGGGGGCTGCTGAGTCACCATCATCCGAGTCATCATCATCCGAGAGGTGATGGTCGGGGATGAACTTGGTGCAGGCTGGGGGAGGAGGATACAGGGGGTGGGGTGGGTAGGGGTGTGGGTGTGGGTGTGGGGTTTGCGTCGTCAGCATCCGAGTCATCATCATCTGAGAGGTGATAGTCGGGGATGAACTTGGTGTAGGCTGGGGGAGGAGTATACAGGGGGGGGGGGGGGGGGGGGGGGGGGGGGGGGGGGCATGCGTGAGTGTGGGTGTGGGTGGGAGTCTGTGGGTGGGTGTGGGTGTGCATGAGTGGGTGTGGGTGTGGGGTGTGGGTGTGGGTGTGCATGCCGGTGTGCATGCGTGGGGGTGGGTGTAGGTGGGGGTGGGGGTGGGGGAGGGGGAGGAGAGGACAAATATAACGTGTCTGGTTTTGCTGAGATGTTAGGACACACGCGCGGATGTTAGGACACACGCGCGGAAGTTGCAGGGGGGGAATAAATAGGTCACAACCTTCTTCAGAGATCCTGCGATCGACGCGCCCTCCTGACATCGCAGCGCTCTAGCGCTAGCACCTAGCTAGGAGGAAGCAAGTCGATGAATTACAGCAGGGCCAAGTAGTGGTCCATTTCTAAGAGAGGGGAGGTAATTGGAAAGGAAAAATCAAACGGTTCGATACACGAAGTTAACAGGCTTCGAAGATTTGCACGGGATGAGTAAGTGTTCGCAAGTAGGCAACAACTAGTACTAGGTAGGAGTAGAGAACGTCCATAGTTCAGTCAACAGCTAGGGCCACGAGCCAGCTAGGGCCATCACTTACTTTAGCTTACGCCTGGCTCGTGCTTCCTTCTGAACGCCAGAAGGCTGGAAGACCTCGCTCGGCATAACTGGGAACTGGGAACCTGGTTACACATATAAACATCTCTATATGGAAGAAAACACAAACCACAAGACTGGAAACATCAGATGGTATTATCAATTTATCAAAGACCAGCCATGTTTGACCCAAAACAACAAACATGACTATCCATCTCCTGCCAAATGTAATCTCTGACCTGGCTGTATGCTTTGCAGATTCAAAAGTGCTGCTAGTGCATTTAATTAACATATATAACATGTCCAACAAATCACGGTCCCATCAAATCACATGTCCAACAAACCACGGTCCAATCAAATCACATGTCCAACAAAGCTGAAGGCTCTGAGCTGTAAGCTGCTGCGAGTAGCCCGCCAAAGAATCAGGGTGGAAGCTGCTACGACTTGACTCCTTATGTGGAGTAAAACATGTAGTGGGTGTAGTCCCCCATTTCATTGTCAGCCTGACGTTTATCTCTCGCTCGCTCTTTTTCTTGTATCTTCCGCTTGGCTCGTGCTTCCTTCTGAACGCCAGAAGGCTGGAAGACCTCGCTCGGCATTCTGAAATGCTGTAGAAAAATTGCTCAACGCAGGTGAGAATTTGAAATATTTGATCGAAGCCACTACCAGTAGCGCATTCTATAATTCAAAGGCACCCCCCCCAGCTAGGGTCTACCGAACCCGGAACCAATGATCGCCATCAGGTGGACAATGGAGTCTAGTAAGGCACTAGGAAAGCGGAACCATAAGCAGCATCAAATAGCTTCTATATTCCGTGCGCAGTCTTTGCAGGAGTTATGATTGTCTACTTCACGCGGGGCCAGGGACTGGGTCGCCCGTCAGGCATGCCTAGGCGCTGGGCTGCAAATGAGCGAAACCGTTAGTACTTCGAAGTACAGCAGTGCAGCACTACAGTGATACTGGAGAGGGAAATCAAGACGTCCCCGGCAGGAGCGCTCAGTCCGGCCGTCTTCATTTAGCCTAGTTGATCTGCCCTACGTGGATTAGCAACTATGTCCACCTCTCAGTTCTTGGGCAAGGCTTTCGAGCGATACTTCTACGACTTTTCTTTGCACGATGTCTGGGCAAAGCAGTTTATCAAGGACAAGGGCATGTACATTGGCGTCCGCCACGTTGCTACCTGCACTGTTGGTCTGATGGGACTGATTTACTTCAACTTTCCCTTCAAGCCCCCTTTCCCCACCATCGGTAGGTTTAGATGCTTCAGCACTCTAACAATGCCCCTTTACGCTGTCGATCGTCTTCTTGTCCTGACGTTGTAATTCGTGCCTGATTAACGGCTCCCCTTCTTGCTCGCAGGAATGTGCCCAAGCGGTAAGCAGCTGGTGATGGTAACTCTGGGTTACCTGTGCGGGTTTTCTCTAGTTGTGTTGCTCAATAGTCATTTCATGCGAATAACGCACACACTTCTCATTCACAAGTCATGGACGACGCGGTTTCTCTGCACTGATTGCAGTCACATGACCGAGACTTGCGATGCCCACCCGATGTAGATGACACACGCACTCAAACTCACACCTTCAGCACCCAAAATCAGCAGGCAGCCAGAGAGAGCACTCTCCCCTCATCGTATTACATAGATTGATCAAAGCATGAAGGACTTGGCCCCCTATGGACTGAGCAAAATAAGTCGCATATCTAAGTACACCTAAAATCAGACAACAATGCAGAGCAATCCTCCCTGGTGCCAAAACCTTGTCCACACTTGGAATCGTTTGTCCACAGTCCTGGTCTGTAAAGCACAGAAGAGACCAGCCCAATGTGGAACTCCGCAAAGAAGCCTCCTCGTTTAGTGCTCTTCCATTCAGAGCAGACTTCGTAACAGATACTGAATGCAGCTTTAGTGTGCCTTACATTGTAGAATGTCACATAACAACACGCCGCTTTGAAGGGAGCCAGCACGCAGACAAGCCAGATATTAATCATGGTCTCATGGTCGGGTCACACCTTGCATTTATCTTTCATCCCCTGGCTGGCTAGGTCATTCCTGACTTGATATTTATCACACTCGCATAGTGATCTGGGTTAGATTTGGATCAGATTGAGTACATGGTCTGTCAGCCTTCAGGCTGTGTGATCTGTGCCAATGCAGCTATCGAAGGTCATGGATAGCAGCAGCAGCAACAACAACGATAGCAGCAGCATGCTAGTAAATTGTACCAGGGCATACCCTATCCAGAGTGCATCTGTCATCCCAACCAGCCGACCTTCCAATTATGTAGTAGAACCCTCTCTGCTGAACCCCACACATGAGGCCGTGTTTCTGAAGCATCCTTTCAATTACGATTAGAGAATAGCTTAGTCTCGTAGGGGACAGGTCTGTCCGGACAGACAAGGCGTGCGGGGCCCAGCATATGCATTGATATCGTTACCTTACTGCATTACCTGTCAGGCCAGACCTGCCCACTATCACAATCACGCAATCCTGTACACAGCCGCAACAAAGCAAATGCAACAGTTGTACTACATCATGTATTTCATCTTGTTAGTCAGTGTGCAGTGTGAGTTTCCTATCTAACCCATTACCACGGTATTCCTATCCCACTGCATGCCTGGCCTGACAAGTGCATCAAATGTCTTTGTTTATATTATTTCTAGTGCTCCTATCCCACTGCATACCTGGCCTGACACATTTTTCAAATGTCTTTTTATATGTGTCTGGTACTCCTATCTCACTGCATACCTGGCCTGACAAGGTCATTCAATGTTTTCTTTATATATGTCTGGTACTCCTATTGCACTGCATTCCTGGCCTGGCAAGATCATAAAATGTCTCCTCATATATTTGCCTGGTACTCCTATCTCACTCCATACCTGGCCTTACAAAGTCATCAAATGTCTACATCCTTAATATTTATGCAGACCATTAGAACGATTGGCTGCTCCAAGTCTTCCGCAGTTACAATACAATTTAAATCAAAGCATTTCTTTACCAAAATATGCTTGATTCTATCCGGGGCTTTCAAGCTTGGTGTTTTCATTTCATAATATACTTTTTACATCCCAAACAGTCAAGCTGGGTGTTTCCTGATCAAAATAGACTCAATCCCAGACAGTCAAGCTGGGTGTTATGTGATTAAAATAGACTCAATTCAATTCCAGACAGTCAAGCTGTTGTTTTCTTATCAAAATAGACTCAATACAATCCCAGGCATTCAAGCTGGGTGTTTTCTTATCAAAATATACTTTTAACATCCCAGACAGTCAAGCTGGGTGTTTTCTTATCAAAATGGGCGCAATTCAATCCCGGGCAGTCAAGCTGGGTTTTTTCTTACCAAAATCAGCCAAAATATACTTTTTACATCCCAGACATTCAAGCTGGGTTTTTTTTTTAAATCAAAATAGACGCAATTCAATCCCGGGCATTTAAGCTGGGTGTTTTCTTACCAAAATATACTGTTTACATCCCAGACAGTCAAGCTGGGTGTTTTCTTATCAAAACATACTTTTTCATCTCAGACAGTCGAGCTGGGTGTTGTCTTATCAAAACATACTTTTTCATCCCAGACAGTCGAGCTGGGTGTTGTCTTATCAAAACATACTTTTTCATCCCAGACAGTCGAGCTGGGTGTTGTCTTATCAAAACATCCTTTTTCATCCCAGACAGTCGAGCTGGGTGTTGTCTTATCAAAACATACGTTTTCATCCCAGACAGTCAAGCTGGTTTTGTTTTATCAAAATATACTTTGTACATCCCAGACAATCAAGCTAGGTCTTTTCTTATCAAAATATACTCAATTCATTCCTGGGCATTCAAGCTGGGTGTTTTCTTGTCAAAATATACTTAATTCAATCCCGGGCTGTCAAGCTGGATGTAATCAAATTAGATTTGATTCAATCCCGGACAGCCAAGCTGGGTGCTGCATTGCAACCTGTCATCTTTGGCAGCAACATATGTAGGGAAATGCTAAGTTAGTGAATGTTAGACAATATTAGACTGATGAGCCGTCTATCCAGAAATTTGATTTTATTTGACAAACTAATATTATTGTGATGCTATAATAATATTAGTTTTCCAAACACTAATATTATTTGCCGTTCCCTAATGATATGGCTCATTGGCTCCATTGCCCTCTTCCCTGTTGATCTTCATCTTATTTTTTTTACTTGAGTACCTGGTCCAAGCTGCAGTGCAGATAGCTGTCTCAGCCGATACATCAACATGCAAATTATGTGTGTGATCAGTTTTTATAACCCATGTGTTTAATGTGTATTCATGTGTTTCGTCACCAATTTCATGATCTGCAGGTTGGAAGGGCACTTGGGTGTGCGAACCCGATGCACACAAGGCCATGGCCATGTACAAGGACTGGAAGGCTGGAGTCAAGGGAGTGGAGGAGCACTAGAGCGTGGCTTGGCTTGGCTTTAGCACTAGAGCGTTGCTTGGCTTGGCAAAGCACAGGTGGAGATTCAGTCTACTACAGTGCCGAGGCTGTGTCTGAGAAAAGATGTGACATTATCTTCTGCCGGGGCTGTGTCCTGGCCCAGATTCGGCTTGTCCTTGTACTGAGGCTGTGTCTCAGACAAGATGCGACATCATCTTTTGCTGGGGCTTTGTCCTGGCCCAGATTCAGCCTGTCGTTGTGCTGAGGCTGTGTCAGACAAGATGAGGTATCATTTTCTGCTGGGGCTGTATCCTGGCCCAGATTCGGCCTGTCGTTGTGCTGAGGCTGTGTCTAGGCCCTGATTCAGCATTGCACGTTGAAGTCGGTGATCGCCGCCCCTGGTACTCGATCAGGACAGAGAGAAGGAGGTAGTGTTGGTGGTCCTTGGGATGCTGAGGACTGCGCAGCCACGCAGTTCCCTTCAAGGAATTCATAAACTAATTATTAGCTTGTTTAATGGTTCTGGTGTAACCAGAGGATACATGTCCATTCCTTCTCGTGTTCTTTTTCTTGTACTTATTTACATGGCTCCAGCCGCTAAGGCTGTTGGCTGACTTCGGTAGTAACGTTACCAATTCAAAACAGAGCATTATTATCAAACAATCAGCAAAAGATCGTTCTTCAATAAAACCAAAGCATCTCGAGTTGTTCCACTCATCCCAGTTTCTCAGGTATCTGAACTTGGTTACATGGCTCCAGCCAGACGTTTGGCCGCTCCCTCTCTTCGGCAGTATCATTAACCAGCCAGCAATTTGGCTGCTCCCTGTCTTAGGTCTTTTCCAATTCAAGCATTCTTATCATCCTTCAAACAGTCATGGACAGACAGAGACAATTTCGCTTCAGGGTTGTTCAGGACGCCACGCCCTCCGCCGCAGACGCAACGTTCAAGGGGCCGTCACATCGCAGGACGCAACGTGGGGAGGGTCCGTTGACCAAAAGGAAGGGAATGTTGCGTCGCAGGATCCAGGCTATACAATTGGCTGCGTCTCAGGCAGCAGGGCTGGGGGTCTTCCTGAAGGACCCTGCTAGGTAGCTCACCAGTATTAATAGTAGTAGTTGGTCGGAGTCTAAAACCCCTTGATCACTTGGCTCAAGCCTGCAATTTTGCTTTTTGCTGTTTCCGGCTGTAACAGTGCCAATCCAATCAAAGCATTTATCAAAATATGATTTAATATCATATGAAATGTTGCCGCAGGCCAAAGTTACCGAGTCAGACCGCCATCATCGTATGATATCATATGATGACATGATATCATATGATATCATATCGCCTATCCGTACTTGCACTAGGGGAGATGACAGGAGCGCTTGAGTAGTTGAGTATACCCAGGCTTTTCGGAGGACATCTGGGATTCGACAGTTAACCGTCTTAGGCTTTGGGGCGGGCGGGGGGGCTGGGGTGGGGTGGGGAGCTACTCCAGCTCCGTTGCTCCCCCCCCCCCCCCCCACCCCACCCACCCCTTCCCCCCGGGGTTGTTCTCCTAGGTTTTACCCAAATTAGAAGGAAGCATTCTTTTATGTAGCTGTCATGACAACGCTAGTAGAAGTACTTTCCCCCCGTCTAATGCTTTCTGAATCTAAGCCCATGATTTGCAACGTCTCAACTCGGTCAATTCCTTGCAAGAAGATTTTTTGCACACTACCCCCAACAACAATACGAGGGCTACTAAGTTATTTCGACGCTGGAGGTCTAGCAACGAAACCCACCATGATGAAGGTCTACACTATCAAGATGTAACACATCAAATGTTAACATCAAACTGTTTAGCCATCATCCAGCAAATTGTCCACACATAAACGCTGGCAAATCCCAGAGAGAGGATTTGTTATATAAACTCAGCAAAACACTGCCGAGACAGGACAGCAGCACAACCTGCCGACCATCAAATTTTATAACAGGAAGCACGAGCGAGGGTTTTGAAGGCACCCCCACAAACCTGAAAATCAAACTAGTTCCAGTCAAAAAGAGGAAACAAACTTGAGGCGGAAAGGAGAGCGGAAAGGGAACAGATGCTAAGGTAGGCAATCCAGAGCACCAAGCCCACCAACCACAAGAGAGGAAGGCCGAACGAAAGAGAGATACTCAGCAAAACTCAATGCCGAGACTGTACAGCGCCGGAGCAGCGGGACACTTTTATAACAGTGAGGGTTTAGGCAACATACACCTCAGAAGTAAAAAGAACTAAAGACCTCCCTAAGGCATCCCCTTCATACACAGCAACGCCTATTGCCTTGATGTTATAATCGGTAGTATACCAATCGGACATCTGATTAATCGCCACCAGTTCGAACCCGACAGCCCAACAGTCGAGATTCTTGCTCAGAATGGCTCAAAGGAAGATTGGCGGCAGTCAATGTCATGGGATCTTGTTTAAGTGCTAAGGTTGAACCCTCTGCGGGGGAACCTCTGGCTAACGCCCTAATGGGAATCACGTTATGTTGTAATCGGCAGTCTACTAATCGGACATCTGAATCAGATGACCGATTGGTATACCTCAGACATCTGAATCAGATGTCCAATTGGTGTACTGCCGAATACAACACTTAGAGCTCGAAGGTACGCGGGATGGCCTGTAGATGAAATTGAAATTGAAATTGTTACATCCGTGTAATACCGTGACTCACAGGGCCTGTAGATGATAGAGGTGAGGCAGGTGCCAATCTTGGGATTGCTCCGCTGATTACACCGACAAAATCCCTGAGTCTAGGGCTAGCGCCCGGAGACCCCACCCAGGGTACTACCAAGCGCGCGCTTTTGCGTGCTGCCTTTTTGAGCCCCACTACGCGTTTCGCGCAGTTTTTTGCACCCCCCCCTGTGGGCGCAGCAAGCAATTTTTGTGCTTTTTGCACTACAAAGCGCAGTTTTGTTTTTTTCAAGTGCGCCAAAGCGCTGGCCAATTTGGTCTATGGAAGTACCCTGACCCCACCCTTTGAGGCTACAATCCTTGTATGTATGCCAGGGTACTACATTTTGTTAACTTGGTCAGCGCTAAAAGCGCACAAACGTCAAATTGGTCAGCGCTTTGGAGTGCTAGTAGCGCAAAAATTGCGCGTTGCGCCCACAGGGGGTTGAAAAAACTGCGCGAAACGCACAGTGGGGCTCAAAAAGCGTGTGCGGGTCCAAGGGTCGCGCACAGGGTTGTCAACAGCTTAGTTGATCAAGCAAGGGGCTAAGATAATCAAATATAATTATACAGCTAAGATATCCCAGCCACCAAGGGTCAAGCACATGGTTGTAAACAAATTAGATGATCAAGCAAGGGGCAGGAGGCTTAGATAATCAAATATCACTAGATATGATATCCCAGCCACCAAGGGTCGAGCACAGGATTGTCAACATCTTAGTTGATCAAGCAAGGGGCTTAGATAATCAAATATCACTAGATATGATATCCCAGCCACCAAGGTTCGAGCACAGGATTGTCAACATCTTAGTTGATCAAGCAAGGGGCTTAGATAATCAAATATCACTAGATATGATATCCCAGCCACCAAGAGTCGAGCACAGGATTGTCAACATCTTAGTTGATCAAGCAAGGGGCTTAGATAATCAAATATCACTAGATATGATATCCAAGCCACCAAGGGTTGTGCACAGGGTTGTCAACAACTTAGTTGATCAAGCAAGGGGCTTAGATAATCAAATATCACTACATGGTACGGTATATGATATTCCAGCCACCAAGGTTCGTGCACAGGGTTGTTAACAACTTGGTTGATCAAGCAAGGGGCAGGAGGCTTAGATAATCAAATATCACCAGATATGATATCCCAGCCACCAAGGATCGAGCACAGGGTTGTCAACAACTTAGTTGATCGAGCAAGGGGCTTGGATAATCAAATATCACTAGATATGATATCCCAGCCACCAAGGGTCGAGCTCAGGGTTGTTCAGGACGCTGCGTGGCTTGGTGGTTACCCCTATGTTCATCACTTTCTATCTCTTTGCCTTGCAGCAGGGCCGGGGCCCAGGGCCGGGCCCAGGGCCGGGGCCCAGGGCCGGGGCCCATCACTTTCTATCTCTTTGCCTTGGAGCAGGGCCGGGGCCCAGGGGGTAGCTCCTGGGTGTAGCTCCTGAAGGTAGAAAGAAACAGTGATCACGGACCTGTGCAGGGACTTGGCTATCTACCAGGGTTGTGCAGAACGCTGCGTCCTTTGTCGCAGACACAACGTGAAAGGGTCCGTTGCATCGCAGGTCGCAACATGGGGAGGGTCTGTTGACCAGCAGAAAGAAGGGTCCGTTGCGTCGCAGGATGCAGGGGTAGGAGGCTATACAATTTGTTGCATCTCAGGCAGCCGAGCTGGGGGTCCTCCTAAAGTACCCTGGAGCAGTGTTGGCCAAATAAGGTAAGGCTAAAGAAATACCCGTCTCCTCTCTGCTATCGTCTGCCGGCAGATGGGGCAGACTTGGATGAGGTCTGAGCAAGACCGGCACACCATATGGCCACAAGGATGCAAGCAAGTGTTCTTAGGGGTAGATAGGCATATGCTACACTCAGTAGCTGCATCACGCGCCTTGTTGCACTCCCTCTGCACGCACTTGTCAAGTATGGCTTTCCTAAGGCAGTCCATGTCCACCTTGGCCAACAAGCGCTCCAACGTTTCAATGTCTTGGGACGCTAGGACATCTTCCTTGCCTGTCATGCAAGACAAGATCACCTCATACTCATCATTCTTTGATCTTGACATTGCTAGCTGCTCCTCACACTCATGATTCCTTGATCTTGATATTGATAGCTGCTCCTCACATTCATCAATCCTTGATCTTGCCGTGGCTGGCTGGGTACTCGACTTCCTTTTCTTAGTTTGCAGGTTTCTACTTCAGTTTTGAGAAGGTCCTTGGTCCCCACTTTGGTGGCTATCAGCCCTCCTACTCGTGTGATTGCGGATGGCAGCAGCAACATCTTGGAAGCCAAGTTCCAACGCTTTATCTTATGCTGTCAGCCCACGAGTAGTATCCGTGATGTTCACCTCAGCGCCGCTGTCAAGGGGAAACTGGATGCACTCCACTTTTCCAATACATGCAGCAAGATACAAAGGAGTGAAGCCATCCTCCCTCGGTACGTTCACCTCAGCGCCTCGATCAAGAAGAGCCTTGATGCACCCCACTTTCCCACAACATGCAGCCAAATGCAACGGGGTGCTGCCAGAAGCATCCTTCAAGTCCACCTCAGCGCCTTGATTCAGAAGAGACCTGATGCACTCCACTTCTTCATTCAATGCAGCATCATGCAAAGGGGTGCTGCCCGTGTCATCCTTTATGTTCATCTCAGCGCCTCGATCAAGAAGAGCCTTGAGGCACTCCACATATCCTTCCAATGCAGCATTATGCAAATGGGTGCTGCCAATGTCATTCTTTATGTTCACCTCGGCGCCTCGACCAAGGAGAGCCTTGATGCACTCCAAGTGTCCATTCTGTAATCCACTTTGGCTCCTCACTCCAGAAGAGAAACCACCTCGTTAGCATCACCATCTCGGGAAGACTCAAGAAGCTGTCCATTAAGTATATCCTGCATTTGCAATGCGTCGACTTCTCACAGACAAAAGCGGTGTCGAGAAACTTCCTTCGCTGATGTGCGCGATCAACAGGCGTTGGTGTAGTATAGATCAAATCAACATCGAACGGCGTTTCAGGCGAGACTGAAGTAAGGTGTAAGCGTAGCGTCCAGAAAGTGTCGCCAAGATCCCGATAAAGGCAGGCTCGAATTCAAATTTCGAATTCTACGTAATCGATCTGACGAGGTTTCCCTACTCTAGAATTAAAAAAAAAAGATAACGCCTGGAGGGGCGTGGTGTTCAGGGGACCCTCCCGTACGCCGCAGCTGGGGAAAGTCACCATGGCAGACATAGTAAGTGTCACCCTCCAGGCGGGAGGGACTCCTTCATGCGACGTGTGGCAAGAATGCTGGTACAGGAGGCGATAGATTCTCTGTGCAGCTTAGAGATGAGTTCGTCTACGTGTTCGCGACTGATCCCTAAGGTGGAGAGATTGGTAAGAGTTGTGATTGGTATGGTACCAGTGGTACCTGTTGTGAAGACTAGGTAGTGGACAAGGAAACCTTGTTGTTGAAGGATACGTTGGAGCTCCTTATGCTGAACGCTCTTTTCCTGGAATTTGATGTGGTGGTTAGTGTCTGAGCAGTAGCCCAGTTCAACTAGGTAGGCTTTTCTTGGTTTGGATTCGTCATCAATGAGGAGGAGATCAGGCCTGTATTTATCCCATGTGGCTTGGGGAAGATCAGGGGGTTTGAGAGTGGTTGGGGGTCTCGTGGGAATGTCGGATGTCGCTTCACAAGTGCCCACATCCATATACATGGGGAGAGCCCCCAGAGCTCCTTTGGCTACTGCCTTTTGGATGAGTTGGACCGCCTTATTATGTCTGTTGATATACATTCCTTTGAAGACAGGGTGGATGCACCCAGCAAGAATATGACCAGCTCCGTCCTGTGCTTTGCGACAAAGAGGGCAGTTATCATCAAAGAGGGCTGGTACCATAGGGGCGTTTGTATCTGTATGCCAGTTTCCTAGTCCATAAGCGTCCCCACCTAGCCTTGTGGATTTGTATTTTTTGCCACCATTTGATGTCGGTGGATTGCCAGAAACGATTACTAGCCTGGGGGAGGAGGAAGGGGTTGGCTTGCTCCCACATGGAGGAGTATATGCCCGTGGTGTTGGCATGCCCGGTGTGACTCTAGAATAGGATAATGTGAAAAATGCGATTCAGCGCATCGAAACCCTAAACAGTGTTTCAAGTGAGATAGGGGCCTCCGCCAAAAATGAAAAAACATGTAACAATTCAATTCCTTTAGGGGGACTGCTGCAGACAACTGCGTGTTAGTGTGTTACCCAAGTTCTTATGAGTTACAACAGCTTACAGCTATTGAAATTGAAATTGTTACATCCGAGTAATGTGCCACTCTCAGGACGTGAAGTTAAGGACACCACTGCATAAGCCGGAGCTAAAAGTAGTCACCATAAAAGAGTCTCTTTGTTAGACGATCTGAATAAGCCCCTTGGCAAGATCTAAAACAAGGAGAACCAGGTAAATTGCCAATTACAACAGCTACAATTGTATGAATACATAAATAAATAATACCCCTTATTACGAGGCGTGAGGTTGAGAGGTCCAGCCCGTTTGCTTGCACTGGGGCAAACCACTCATCATGGATGATTACGACAATGTTATGTAACATGTTCAATCGTATGCCAGGTTTCCAGTGTTTACTGCCCAGCAATCTGATCAGCTTCCTCGATCGCTTTGAAGCAGAAGGGCGTAAACAAGTAACCATCACCCTTGTAGAACTTGTTCATGAACTCCACCTGCATTACAGGGGGGGGGAGGGTAAAATTAACGGAAGAAGTCCTATTGGAGGAAATTTGGCGGAGCGTGATGGCAACGGAACGACAGATGGCAATGATGGAGCTGGAGCTGACTAAAGCCATTTAGTTATGAGACAGTTGGCTGACGAGTCAGGCTTCGTCTTGGTCGGTCGGACGGTCGGTCGGACGGACGGGTGGAGGGGTGAATCTGGGGGCTCCGCTAAACATGTGAGTGGACAGATATGCATGTGCGGGTTGCTGTCGTTGTTGTTGTTATTGATGCCTTGGTGGTTGTGAGCTGGTGGTGTTTTTATAGCATGCGAAACCATCACCCTTGTAGAACTTGTGCATGAGCACCACATGCATTACAGAGGGGGCCCACGTGTGAGTGAACAAATTTGCTGCTGTGCATGTGTATGCGCGTGCTGCTGTTGTTATTGTTGCTGTTGCTGATGCCTTGGTGGTGGTGAGCTGGTGATGTGTGTGAGCATGTGTGACCATGACCCTTGTATAACTTGTGCATGAACTCCACATGCATGAGGGGGCCCACGTGTGAGTGAACACATATGCTGCATGTTGTTATTGCTGTTGTTGTTGTTGTTGTTGTTGTTGTTGTTGTTGTTGTTGTTGTTGTTGTTGTTCTTTTTGGTTGGGTTGGGTTGGTGGGTGGGGGGGGGTGGGTGGGGGGGGGGGCGATGCCTTGATGGTGGTTATGTGTGTGCGACTGACTGCATGTTTGTGGTTGTGTGTGCACGCGTAGTGGTACGTGGATATGCGACATAGCAAATACAATCAAAGCGTATTCAAGCAGATACAAGCAAAGCGAATATAAATATAGCAAATATAGCAAATATTAATATAAATATAGCAAATATAGCAAATATTAATATAAATATAAACATAGCAAATATAGCAAATATTAATATAAATATAAATATAGCAAATACGAATACAAATCTAGCAAATGCAAGTACAAATCTAGCAAATACGAATACAAATCTGGCAAATGCAAGTACAAATATAGCAAATACGATTACGAATATAGCAAATACAAGCGAAGCGAATACAAACATGGCAAATGCAAATGTAGCAAATACGAATACAAATATAGAACATACGAGTACAAGCGAATCCTTTGATGGTTCATGAACACAGAGATGACTAGTGTGAAGTTCGCGTGCGTCCACTGCTGTTGGCATGGGCAGCTGGCGTGCTTCTTCTTCATTTCCTCCGTACTCATCGCTTCAAAGATATGGCTTCCTCTTCAGATGTCCTCCCAATCTGCGACCCCCCCCACTTCATTTGACCCAGCCCCCCCTTGAAAGGCCTTGAAGAGGCTCCTTTAAGAATACAAATGTAAAAACTGTAAACTGCACCTGACTGCTGAAAGCGTTGCTTAACCCAAATAAGCTCGATGCCCCCAGATTATTATTAGTTATTTCTGACTGACGATGGAAGCAATGGGCGGCTGGTGGGCGACGGAGGGCCATTGGCCAATGACCTTCCGTAGCTCAGTGGGCAACGGAAGGCTAATTCTGACTAGTTTAGCCAAACCTATGCGTCGCCATGCGACGACGGAATGGCGACGCAGTGGCGACGCGTCGACGCAAAGAAAAACTGAGTAACACAGAGATGAAGTTGCATTCCTGACTGACGTGCCGAGGTCCCATTGTCAGTAGGCCAATACAAGTTGAAAAATAGGAAAAACAAATTGACCATTTGACGCACCCAGTGCTAACGCAGCGCGTGCAAGAAGGCGGGCAAGGACTCATTGTTACCGGGCCACTGCAAGTTGAAACAATAAAAAAGATAAACTAGTCCTAGGCAGCGTCGCAAGCGACACGGAAAATTGGCAGAGAGTGTTGGCTGCGGAATCGAGCGGACCGAAGCCAGTTAGGAGCGAGGTCGTTGGCTGACGTTTCGGGCTTCGCCTCGGGGGTTGGTCGGTCAGTCGGACGGACAACGGGGTGACTCCACCAAAAATACAGTGACCATCTGACGCACCCAAAGCAGACATAGCGTGTGCACTCAGGGGGCTCATGCAAATTGTAAGCAATACATACAAAATCTTTTGACCCAACCAATATGTCACAAGCGCAGTTAATGGGCTTATTCGAGTTGGGCAAAGAGAACTAAATAAAACAACAAAATTGACCCACCCCGTGCAAACAAACATAGCGCGTCCAAGAAAAAGGCGGACAAAATTGAATTAAAAAATTATCCCACCCCGTGCAAAAAAACATAGCGCGTCCAAGAAAAAGGCAGACAATAGAGGATTAAAACATTGACCCACTCCGTGCAAACAAACATAGCGCGTCCAAGAAAAAGGCGGACAATAGAGAATTAAAAAATTGACCCACCCCGTGCAAACAAAGAACCACACCACACGACACCACACACACATCCAATATCCAACCATATCCGGTGGGCACCACCCACCCACCCACCACACCACACACACATCCAATATCCAACCATATCTGGTGGGAACCCACCCACCCACCCACCCACCCACCACACCACACACACATCCAATATCCAACCATATCCGGTGGGCACCCACCCCACCCACCCACCCACCCACCCCACCACACACACATCCAATATCCAACCATATCCGGTGGGAACCCACACACCCACCCATCCACCCACCACACCACACATACATCCAATATCCAACCATATCCGGTCGGGGGCACCCACCCACCCACCCACCCACCCAACACCACCACACACACATCCAATATCCAAACATATCCGGTGGGCACCCACCCCACCCCACCCACCCACCCACCCACCACACCCACTACACCACCACACACATCCAATATCCAACCATATCCGGTGGGCACCCCACCCCACCGACCACAACCTAACCACACAACGACAATCCAATATCCAACCATATCCGGTGGTTGGGCCCCACCCACCCACCACCCACCCACCACACCACACCACACACAATCCAATAATCCAACCATATCCGGTGGGCAAACCAATCCACCCACCAACCCACCACCACCACACACAAACACATACATATCCAAGGCATATCGGTGGGAACCCACCCCCACCCACCCACCCACCACACACACAGCCAAGAGCCAACCAGAGCGGGGGGCACCCACCCACCCAACCCACCCACCCACCACCCACCACACCACACACGAAGCCAAGATCCAACCAATCCGTGGTGGGCACCCACCCACCCACCCACCCACCAACCCCACCACACCACACAACGTGAAAAGAAGGCGGACAAAAGAGAATAAAAACAAGTTCCATGCAGCGACGCAAGCGACGCGGAAAATTGGCGGAGTGTGTTGGCAACGGAACGAAAGGTGGCAACCATGGAGCTGACCGAAGCGAGTTAGTTACGCGACCGTTGGCTGATGTGTCAGGCTTCCATTTTTTTCGGTCTGACAAACGGACAAATGGGTGAACATGGGGGCTCCCGCCACCTTGAAGAGGGGGCTCCGCCCAAAACGACCCACCCAATGCAGATGTAGCGCGTGCAAGAAAGGGGACAAGGACTCATCGGTGAAGAGCAAATACAAGGTGTGATTTGTTACACCCACCCGATGCATAGTGCGTGCAAAAAGAGTAAAAACAAAAGTGACGCACGCAATGCAGAAGTACAGCGTGCAAGAAGGTTGACTGCAAGGACTCCATGACCATAAGCACGCCCAAGGTGGCACAAGCGCAGGGGGGGCTAGACAAGTTGTTAAACACAAAAAATGTCATTTGACCCACCCCAGCGAAATGTAGTGCGTGCAAGAAGGTTGACTGCAAGGACAAGGACTCCATGCCATAAGAACGCCCCAAGGTGGCACAAGCGCAGTCAGTGGGAGGCAGACAAGTTGTTTTAACACAAATATTGATATTTGACCCACCAGTGCAAATGTAGTAGGGCAAAGAAGGTGACTGCAAGGACTCCTGCCCATAAGCACGCCACGTGGCCCAAGCGCAGCTCAGGGGGGCGCAGACAGTGTTAAACACAAATATGATCATTTGACCCACCAGTGCAAATGTAGTGCGTGCAAGAAGGTTGACTGCAAGGACTCCATGACCATAAGCACGCCCAAGGTGGCACAAGCGCAGTCAGGGGGCGCAGACAAGTTGTTAAACACAAATATGATCATTTGACCCACCCAGTGCAAATGTAGTGCGTGCAAGAAGGTTGACTGCAAGGACTCCATGACCATAAGCACGCCCAAGGTGGCACAAGCGCAGTCAGGGGGCGCAGACAAGTTGTTAAACACAAATATGATCATTTGACCCACCCAGTGCAAATGTAGTGCGTGCAAGAAGGTTGACTGCAAGGACTCCATGACCATAAGCACGCCCAAGGTGGCACAAGCGCAGTCAGGGGGCGCAGACAAGTTGTTAAACACAAATATGATCATTTGACCCACCCAGTGCAAATGTAGTGCGTGCAAGAAGGTTGACTGCAAGGACTCCATGACCATAAGCACGCCCAAGGTGGCACAAGCGCAGTCAGGGGGCGCAGACAAGTTGTTAAACACAAATATGATCATTTGACCCACCCAGTGCAAATGTAGTGCGTGCAAGAAGGTTGACTGCAAGGACTCCATGACCATAAGCACGCCCAAGGTGGCACAAGCGCAGTCAGGGGGCGCAGACAAGTTGTTAAACACAAATATGATCATTTGACCCACCCAGTGCAAATGTAGTGCGTGCAAGAAGGTTGACTGCAAGGACTCCATGACCATAAGCACGCCCAAGGTGGCACAAGCGCAGTCAGGGGGCGCAGACAAGTTGTTAAACACAAATATGATCATTTGACCCACCCAGTGCAAATGTAGTGCGTGCAAGAAGGTTGACTGCAAGGACTCCATGACCATAAGCACGCCCAAGGTGGCACAAGCGCAGTCAGGGGGCGCAGACAAGTTGTTAAACACAAATATGATCATTTGACCCACCCAGTGCAAATGTAGTGCGTGCAAGAAGGTTGACTGCAAGGACTCCATGACCATAAGCACGCCCAAGGTGGCACAAGCGCAGTCAGGGGGCGCAGACAAGTTGTTAAACACAAATATGATCATTTGACCCACCCAGTGCAAATGTAGTGCGTGCAAGAAGGTTGACTGCAAGGACTCCATGACCATAAGCACGCCCAAGGTGGCACAAGCGCAGTCAGGGGGCGCAGACAAGTTGTTAAACACAAATATGATCATTTGACCCACCCAGTGCAAATGTAGTGCGTGCAAGAAGGTTGACTGCAAGGACTCCATGACCATAAGCACGCCCAAGGTGGCACAAGCGCAGTCAGGGGGCGCAGACAAGTTGTTAAACACAAATATGATCATTTGACCCACCCAGTGCAAATGTAGTGCGTGCAAGAAGGTTGACTGCAAGGACTCCATGACCATAAGCACGCCCAAGGTGGCACAAGCGCAGTCAGGGGGCGCAGACAAGTTGTTAAACACAAATATGATCATTTGACCCACCCAGTGCAAATGTAGTGCGTGCAAGAAGGTTGACTGCAAGGACTCCATGACCATAAGCACGCCCAAGGTGGCACAAGCGCAGTCAGGGGGCGCAGACAAGTTGTTAAACACAAATATGATCATTTGACCCACCCAGTGCAAATGTAGTGCGTGCAAGAAGGTTGACTGCAAGGACTCCATGACCATAAGCACGCCCAAGGTGGCACAAGCGCAGTCAGGGGGCGCAGACAAGTTGTTAAACACAAATATGATCATTTGACCCACCCAGTGCAAATGTAGTGCGTGCAAGAAGGTTGACTGCAAGGACTCCATGACCATAAGCACGCCCAAGGTGGCACAAGCGCAGTCAGGGGGCGCAGACAAGTTGTTAAACACAAATATGATCATTTGACCCACCCAGTGCAAATGTAGTGCGTGCAAGAAGGTTGACTGCAAGGACTCCATGACCATAAGCACGCCCAAGGTGGCACAAGCGCAGTCAGGGGGCGCAGACAAGTTGTTAAACACAAATATGATCATTTGACCCACCCAGTGCAAATGTAGTGCGTGCAAGAAGGTTGACTGCAAGGACTCCATGACCATAAGCACGCCCAAGGTGGCACAAGCGCAGTCAGGGGGCGCAGACAAGTTGTTAAACACAAATATGATCATTTGACCCACCCAGTGCAAATGTAGTGCGTGCAAGAAGGTTGACTGCAAGGACTCCATGACCATAAGCACGCCCAAGGTGGCACAAGCGCAGTCAGGGGGCGCAGACAAGTTGTTAAACACAAATATGATCATTTGACCCACCCAGTGCAAATGTAGTGCGTGCAAGAAGGTTGACTGCAAGGACTCCATGACCATAAGCACGCCCAAGGTGGCACAAGCGCAGTCAGGGGGCGCAGACAAGTTGTTAAACACAAATATGATCATTTGACCCACCCAGTGCAAATGTAGTGCGTGCAAGAAGGTTGACTGCAAGGACTCCATGACCATAAGCACGCCCAAGGTGGCACAAGCGCAGTCAGGGGGCGCAGACAAGTTGTTAAACACAAATATGATCATTTGACCCACCCAGTGCAAATGTAGTGCGTGCAAGAAGGTTGACTGCAAGGACTCCATGACCATAAGCACGCCCAAGGTGGCACAAGCGCAGTCAGGGGGCGCAGACAAGTTGTTAAACACAAATATGATCATTTGACCCACCCAGTGCAAATGTAGTGCGTGCAAGAAGGTTGACTGCAAGGACTCCATGACCATAAGCACGCCCAAGGTGGCACAAGCGCAGTCAGGGGGCGCAGACAAGTTGTTAAACACAAATATGATCATTTGACCCACCCAGTGCAAATGTAGTGCGTGCAAGAAGGTTGACTGCAAGGACTCCATGACCATAAGCACGCCCAAGGTGGCACAAGCGCAGTCAGGGGGCGCAGACAAGAGTTGTTAAACACAAATATGATCATTTGACCCACCCAGTGCAAATGTAGTGCGTGCAAGAAGGTTGACTGCAAGGACTCCATGACCATAAGCACGCCCAAGGTGGCACAAGCGCAGTCAGGGGGCGCAGACAAGTTGTTAAACACAAATATGATCATTTGACCCACCCAGTGCAAATGTAGTGCGTGCAAGAAGGTTGACTGCAAGGACTCCATGACCATAAGCACGCCCAAGGTGGCACAAGCGCAGTCAGGGGGCGCAGACAAGTTGTTAAACACAAATATGATCATTTGACCCACCCAGTGCAAATGTAGTGCGTGCAAGAAGGTTGACTGCAAGGACTCCATGACCATCAGCACGCCCAAGGTGGCACAAGCGCAGTCAGGGGGCGCAGACAAGTTGTTAAACACAAATATGATCATTTGACCCACCCAGTGCAAACGTAGCGCGTGCAAGAAGGCTGACAAGGACTCCATGACCATCAGCACGCCCAAGGTGGCACAAGCAAACACAATGAAGGCACAGAAGATAGCCACCACGTTGTTCGTTTCAATTGCTGACATCATAACTCGGTCGTAGAAGACGGCGGAGAGCTGAAAGGGGGTGGGTTGGGGGAGGGAGGGAGGGAGGGAGGGAGGGAGGGAGGGAGGTTGGGGGGTTGGGGGAGCAGTATGTTCCGTCCTGCTTGGGTTGGGAGGCCACCTCAGTCATCGTGACTTGGTCGTAAAAGACGGCGAAGAGCTGAAAGGGGGGTTGGCTTAAGGGGATTGGGGGAGGGGGGATTGGGGTGCGGGAAGGGGGGGAGGGTTAAGGATTGGGGGGCTGGGGGGGTGGGAGGGCAGTTTTTTCCTGCCCTCCCAGTTTTTTCCTGCCCTGCTTGGGTTGGGAGGCCCACATCGGTTATTATGACTTGGTCCAGCTTGGTCATAGAAGACGTCGGACAGCTGAATGGGAGGTTGGAGGGATTGGGGGGATTGGGGGGGGGGGTGAGGGGGTGCGGTATTGAGGGAGGGAGGTGCCTTTGCCTTTGGCTTGAAGAGAATGTCTTAAATGTCTTTGACTTTTGTTTAGAGGGGGGGAGAGGGGGGGTGCGAGGGGGGGGGGGTGGGGTGCGAGGGGGGAGGGGGTGGGGTGCGAGGGGGGAGGGGTGGGGTGCGAGGGGGAGGGGTGGGGTGCGAGGGGGAGGGGGGTGGGGTGCGAGGGGGGGAGGGGGTGGGGTGCGAGGGGGGAGGGGGGTGGGGTGCGAGGGGGAGGGGGGGGGGTGGCGGGGGGGAGGGGTGGGGTGGAGGGGGGAGGGGGGTGGGGTGCGAGGGGGGAGGGGGTGGGGTGCGAGGGGGGAGGGGGTGGGGTGCGAGGGGGGAGGGGGGTGGGTGCGAGGGGGGGGGGGGATGGGATTGGGGATAGAAGACGGCAGAGAGTGACAGGGACAGGGCTGGTGGGATGGGGGTGCAGGGGGGGGGAGGGGTGGGTGAAAGGGGGAGGCTAGGGGAGGGGGGGGGGGGGGGGGGGTCAAAGAAGACAGCAGAGAGCTGCAAGGGGGGAGGGGGGGGTCAAAGAAGACGGTAGTGAGCTGAAAGGGGTGGGTGGGTGGGAGGTGGGGGTGAAGGTTGGGGGTTTGGGAGTTGTGGGATGGGGGGTTTGGGGAGGGGTGTGGGGCCATAAGACGTCAGAGAACTGACAGGGAGTGTTGGGGGGATAGAGGTGCAAGGGGGGTGGGGGGTTGCGGGATTGAAGGAGGGGGGTGAAAGGGGGGAGTGTTGGGGGGGTTGCGGGCTTGGGGTGGGGGGCCCGGTGGGGGTGGAGGTGGTGTGGGGGGAGGTTCAGTTTTGTCCGTGCTGCTGGTGTTTGTCGGGAGACCCACCTTGGTCACCCCCATACTGGACCACTCTCATACCCCTAGGTAGAGCTAGAGTTTGAGACAGCGCCCACAGTCTCAAGTAGGAGGCTGTGTTTGATACCACTGCCGGCACTCACCCAATCTCCCCCCCAAGCACCCACTGACCCCAGCACTTCCAAATCTCACACCCACTCACCAAATCCCAACCCACCCCAACCAACCCACCCACTGACCTGAGAGTGAGCTAGAGACAGCGCCCACAGTCACAAGTAGGAGGTCGTGTTTGATAACGCTTCAAGCACTCACCCAATCTCACCCCCACCCCACCCCCCACCCGCACTCATCCCCCCAACACACACACACATACACCCCCCACTGACCTGAGAGTGAGCTAGAGAGAGCGCCCACAGTCGCAAGTAGGAAGCCGTGTTTGATACCGCTCCCAGCACAAACTCAATCGTGTGGATCATTTGATGAACCATCACCTGCAATGTGGTGGGGTGGGTGGAGTGGGTGAACTGGGGTTGGGTTGGGTGGGTGGGATGGGTGGGTGGAGTGGGTGAACTGGGGTTGGGGGGGGGGTGGGTGAAGTGGGTGAAGTGGGGTTAGGTGGGGTGGGGGGGTGGGTGAATTGGGTGGGTGGGAGGGTGGGTGGGGTGGGGTAAATTAGGGTTGGGTGGGATGGGTGAATTGGGGTTAGGTGGGTGATTGGGGGGTGGGTTGGGTGGGATGGTTGGGTTTGTGGTGGGTGGGGTGGGTGAATTGGGGTGGGTTGGGGTGGGAGGGTGGGTGGGTGGGGTGGGTGAATTGGGTGTGGGTGGATGGGTGAATTGGGTGGGTGAAAGGGGTGGGTGTGGGGTGGGTGAATTGGGGTGGGTGGGGTGGGTGACTGGGGTTGGGTGGGGATGGTGGGTTGGTGGGTGAATTGGAAGGTTGGGGGTTGGGTGGGGAATTGGGGATGGTGGGATGGGTGATTGGGTGGGTGAATTGGGGTGGGTGGGGGGGTGATTGGTGGGTGGGGGTGGTGGGATGGATGGATGGGATGGGGGATGGGTTGGGAAGGAATGGGTTGGGATTGGATGGGCTGGGTTGGGCTGGGTTGGGTTGGGTGGGGTTGGGCTGTGTTGCGCTGTGTTGAGACAGGTTGAGTTAGGTGAAGTACGTGGGGTGGGAAGAGGGTGGGCTGTGGAGGGTAGGGTGAGTGTCTCACACTTACTCACTCACACACATCATAACCTACCTCACTGAAGGCAAACTCTCCATGGCCATCATGGCTATCATATCATACCACACACACACACCACACACCAGACACACACGAACACATAATATCCTACCTCACTGAAGTCAACTCTCCATGGCCATCATGGCTATCATATCATACCACACACACACACCACACACCAGACACACACGAACACATAATATCCTACCTCACTGAAGTCAACTCTCCATGGCCATCATGGCTATCATATCATACCACACACACACACACACACACACCAGACACAGCATATCCTACCTCACTGAAGTCAAACCCTCCATGGCCATCATGGTTATCATATCATACCACACACACACACACCAGACACAGCATATCCTACCTCACTGAAGTCAAACCCTCCATGGCCATCTGTTATCATATCATACACACACACACACACACACAACACACCAGAACACAGCATATCCTACTTCACGAAGTCAAACCCTCCATGGCCATCATGGTTATCATATCATACCACACACACACACACACACACACCAGACACAGCATATCCTACCTCACTGAAGTCAAACCCTCCATGGCCATCATGGCTATCATATCATACCACACACACACACACACACACCAGACACAGCATATCCTACCTCACTGAAGTCAAACCCTCCATGGCCATCATGGTTATCATATCATACCACACACACACACACACACACACACACCAGACACAGCATATCCTACCTCACTGAAGTCAAACCCTCCATGGCCATCATGGTTATCATATCATACCACACACACACACACCACACCAGACACAGCATATCCTACCTCACTGAAGACAAACTCTCCATGACCACCATCATGGCTACCATGGCCTTGCTTTCCATTGACATGGCTGATTGTGGCTGATTGTGGCTGATTGTGGATGCAAGTGGATGCAAGTGGATGCAAGTGAGGGCTCTTCTCAAAACCTCAACATCATACGATATGCCGGTCCCTAATCATATCACACACCTCACCAAAGTCAAACTCTCCATGACCGCCATCATGGCTATCATGGCCTTGCTTACCATTTACATGGCTGCTTGTGTTGTGTTGTGTGGTGTTGGGACGGGTTGAGTTGGGTGAAGCAAGTGGGGTGTGGAGCGTAGGGTGAGTGTGAGAGATACACACACACACATCATATATATATATATACATATCCTACCTCACTGAAATCAAACTCTCCATGGCCATCATGGCTATCATGGCCTTGCTTTCCATTTACATGGCTGCTTGTGGATGCCACTGACAGCTCTCCTCGAACCTCAACACCACCCCACCACCTTCCCACCGGACCAACTTCCTGCCTAGAAGCTGCTACGTGTAGCCCCCAAAAGGAACTGTGGCCATTCCTCACTGAAGTCAAACTCCCCATGACCGCCATGGCTATCATGGCCTTGCTTTCCATTTACATGGCTGCGTGTGGATGCTTGTGGATGCCACTCATGAATCTTCTCAAAACCTCAACATCATATTATATGCCAGTCCCTAATCATATCACACACCTCACTGAAGTCAAACTCCCCATGACCGCCATCATGGCTATCATAGCCTTGCTTACCATGGGGTTAGGCTGTGTCGTGTTGTGTTGGGATGGGTTGAGTTAGGTGAAGTAAGTGGGGTGGGAAGAGGGTGGGGTGTGGAGGGTAGGGTGAGTGTCTCACACGCACACACAAACACACACACCATATCCTACCTCACTGAAGTCAAACTCCCCATGACCATCATGGCTATCATGGCCTTGCTTTTCATTTACATGGCTGCTTGCGGATGCCACTGACGGCTCTCCTGCCAGACCTTCAGTGCGGGGGTGTGTGGACATTTCCATCTGCATAGAATAAAAAGCATTTTATAAGGAGGGCGATGTGTGTGTGTGTGTGATGGGGTAGGGTAGGGTAGGGTTAGGAGGGTGGGGAGGGTAGGGTGGGGCGGGGGCGGGGTGGGGTGGGGGGGGGTGGGGGGGGTGGTGGGGGGTGGGGGGGGGGTAGGAAAGGGTGTCGGGCGGGGTGTTGGGGGGGGTGAAGGGGTGTGGTGTGGTGTGGACATTTCCATCTGCATAGAATAAAAAGCATTTTATAAGGAGGGCGATGTGTGTGTGTGTGTGATGGGTAGGGTAGGGTAGGGTAGGATGGGTGGGGTAGGGTAGGGTGGGGCGGGGCGGGGGGGGGTGGGTGGGGGTGGGGTGGGGTGGGGTGGGGGGGGGGGGGTGGGGTGGGGTGGGTAGGAAAGGGTGTCGGGTGGGGCGTTGGGTGGGGTGAAGGGGTGTGGTGTGGTGTGGTGTGGTGTGGACATTTCTATCTGCACATAATAAAGAGTGTTTTAAGGAGGGCGAAGTGTGTGTGTGTGGGGGGGGGGGGGGGGGGGGGGGGGGTATGAGGGTTGTGAGTGTTTGGTGTGAGGGGGGAGGGGGTGGGGGTGGTGGGTGGGGGGTGGGGGTGGACATTTCCATCTGCACATAATAAAGAGGTTTTATAAGGAGGGCGGGTTTGTGTGTGTGTGTGTGTGGTGTGGGTGTTGGTGTGTGTGTGTGTGTGTGGTGGGTTGGTGGGGTGGGTAATAAGGGGTGTTGTGTGGGGGGGGGTGGAGTCTAATGGTGTGGTGTGGGTTGGAAAGGGGGGGGTGGGGGTGGTGTGGGGTGGTGAGGTCCACCTGCACACAATGAAGAGCAGTATATAGGGAGGGAGGGGCGTGTTAGTGTGAGTGTGTGTGGTGGGTTAGGTTGGGGTGGGTAAGAGTGGTTTGGGTTGGGTGAAATGGGGGGTGGGGGTTGGAAAGGGGGTGGGGTGGGGGGTGATTTCCATCTGCACAGAAACAAAAGCATTTTTAAGGGGGCGGAGTGTTGTGTGTATGTGTGTGATGGAGTAGGGAAGGGTAGGGTGGTGTGGGGTAGGGTGGTGTGGGGTATGAAAGGGTGTTGGGTGGGGTATAGGGGTGTGGTGTGGTGTGGGAAGGGGGAGGGGGTGGTGTGGGGTGGTGATTTCCATCTGCACACAATGAAGAGCAGTATATAAGGAGGGCTTTCATGTTGCCTCAGTAGAAAGAGGGGCTTGGGCAATAGCATGACCGGCACCGCCCCCACCCCCACCACCTCCCAACCAACCACACACCCCACCTCCCCCCCACAACCCCCCCCACCCCCCCTTTCCCACCACCGACCTCCATGTGACTCTTGTCCTCCATCATTCTCTCATGTCGCTTCTGTACAATGAGGGGCTTGGGCAGTAGCATGACCGACAACGCCCCAACCTCATCCACACCCACCCACCCCAATCAACCTACCACACCACACCCACAACCCATCCCACCACCGACCCTTATGTGCTCTTGTCCTCCATCATTCTCTCATGTCGCTTCTGTACAATGAGGGGCTTGGACAGTAGCATGACCCACACCTCCCCCCACCCACACCCCCACCCACACCCACACACACCCCTCACACAAACCCCACCAACCACCCCACACCCCGTTCCCACCACCGACCTCTATGTGCCTCTTGTGCTCCATCATCCTCTCAAGTTGCTTCTGTAGAATGAAGGGCTTGGGCAGTAGCATGACTTACAACGCCCCTACCCCACCACCCCCCACAAAACCACCTCCCCCCCCACAACCCACCCCACAACCACCACCCCATTCCCACAACCGACCTCTAAGTGCCTCTTGTGCTTCATCATTCTCTCATGCCGCTTCTGTAGAATGAAAGGCTTGGGCAGAAGCATGACTGGCACTGCTGCAATGGCAACAGCCAATAACACAGTTTGCAGTGTCTGTTGACCTGTGAAGATCTCATTGCCCTCTGTCACCTGGACGCGGCAAGTGGCAGCAACGCATAGGGCAATTAGTGGTGTTGTGGCATGGTACTGCAGCACTAACACAATTTAAAAGAATGAAAATTATGAAGAAGATTTTATATATATTGACCGGAAATTGCGTCAGTTGACCTGTGAAGATTTCGTTGCCATCTGTCACGTAGGCGTGGCAAGTGGCAGCAAGAAATGGCGATTAGTGGTGGTGTGAATGCCGCACTAATAAAAGGAGAAACATCCTTGAAAAAAATGCAGGAAGAAAGAAAAAGAAAAAAAATGATTGACCGGAAATTGCGTCAGTTGACCTGTGAAGATTTTGTTGCCGTCCGTCACCTGGGCGTGGCAAGTGGCAGCAAGCACACACAACCTAAGGGCGGTTAGTGGCGGTATGAGATGCATGGCACTGCTACAATGGCAACAGCCAACAACACAGTTTGCAGTGTCTGTTGACCTGTGAAGATCTCGTTGCCTTCTGTCACCTGGGAATGGAGAGTGGCAGCAAGAAATGGAGATTAGTGGTGGTGTGACTGCAGCACTAATAAAAGGAGAAAAAATGAAGGAAAATAGAAAAATCAAATGATTGAGCGGCAATTTGCATCTGTTGACCTGTGAAGATCTTGTTGCCTTCCGTCACCTGGGCGTGGCAAGTGGCAGCAAAAGTGGGCAATTAGTGGTGTTGTGGCATGGTACTGCAGCACTAAAACAATTGAAGAAGATTTATTTTTATTTGTGTTGATTGACATTGTACAAATCTGAGGTACAAATCCGAGGTAATGCCTGCCCTCCTCCCAAGTACCTTCCACTTCCACCTATCTCTTCCCCTCTCCCAAGAACATGCAGATCCGAGGTACACATCCAAGGTACAAATCCGAGGTACACATCCAAGGTACTGCCTGCCCTCCTCCCATGTACCCTACACCTCCCAACTATCTCCTCCCCTCTCTTCCAATCCCAAGAACATGCAGATCACTAGATAGTACGAATCCGAGGTACAAATCCGAGGTACACATCCAAGGTACTGCCTGCCCTCCTCCCGTGTACCCTACTCCTCCAACTCTCTCCTCACCTTTCCCAATCCCAAGAAAAGGTAAATCATGATGTTGTACAAATCCGAGGTACAAATCCGAGGTACACATCCAAGGTACTGCCTGCCCTCCTCCCATGTACCCTACACCTTCCAACTATCTCCTCCCCTCTCTTCCAATCCCAAGGACATGCAGATCACTAGATAGTACGAATCCGAGGTACAAATCCGAGGTACACATCCAAGGTACTGCCTGCCCTCCTCCCATGTACCCTACATCTTCAATTCTCTCCGCACCTTTCCCAATCCCAAGAACATGTAGATCATAACGTTGTACAAATCTGAGGTACTAATCCGAGGTACAAATCTGAGGTACAAGTCCAAGGTACTGCCTGCCCTCCTACAATGTACCCTACACCTTTAAACTCTCTCCTCACCTTTCCTAATCCCAAGAACATGTAGATCATGACGTTGTACAAATCCGAAGTACTGCCCACCGCCCACTTGACAATAATGAGGATGCAGAGGTAGCCGAAGATGAAGTTGAGGAAAATCATTTGCGGGATGAATTCACATATTGTTGATAGCCGGTCCCTGTGATAAAGTGCAGTGGGTGGTTTGGGTTAGGATGTGTTGGCTGGATTGAGTTGGGTTGGATTGAATTGGGTTGGGCTGGATTGGGTTGGGTTGGGTTGGGTTGGGTTGGGCAGGGCAGGGCAGGGCAGGGCAGGGCAGGGCAGGGCAGGGCAGGGTGGGTTTTGGTTGGATTGGGTTTGATTGGGTTGGGCTGGATTGGGTTGGGTCAGGTTGACAATACGGTATCTATGACCCACCCACCCACATACACACACCCATTCTCACACCCACACCATCCACACACACGGCCTCCTACCTGTAATACTGGTTGTTGAACAGGCTCATGAGGATGCCGAAGTTCATGTGGAGGACTCCAATCAAGATGCTCATACCGCCCAAGATCCCACACCCACCCCCACCCACACCCACACACAGCTGCCTACCTGTAGTACATCCCCACCACCACCACTACCTACACCGCACCCAAAAACAATCCACCCCAACCCCCACACAAAGGCCTCTACTGTAGTGTGGTTGTGAACATCTCCCACCCACCCCCCAACTCACCCACACACACACACAGCTCTACACCACCCACCCCTCCACAGCCCATACCTGTAGTCCTGGTTGTTGAGCATCCCCCCACCCCCACCCCACCCACAGCCTCCAGCATCCCACCCACCACAGCCTCCTAAACTGTAACACTGGTTGTTGAATAGGCTCATGAGGATACCGAAGTCATGTGGAGGATGTTAGCAAACAAGCTCTGTCCTCCCCCCCCACACACACACACAACACACACACACTCAACCCCACATTACTCCCCCCCCCCCCCCCCCCCCCCCCCCCCCCCCCCCCCCCCCCCCCCCCCCCCCCCCCCCCCCCCCCCCCCCCCCCCTGACAGCCTCTACCTGTCAAACTGGTTGTTGAAGGGCTCATGAGGATACCGAAGAGTTCATGTGGAGGGATGCTAAGCAACAAGCTCTTCCTCCCCCACCCACACACCACCACCCACAACCCACACAACCCCCCCCCCCCTCCCCCCCCCCCCCCCCCCTCTACGGCCTCCTACCTGTAGTACTGGTTGTTGAAGAGGCTCATGAGGATACCGAAGTTCATGTGGAGGACTCCAAGCAGGATGCTCATCTTCATCTTCACCGAGTTCAAGAAAGGAAGTTCTGTGGTGGTCCCATGCCAGATAGGGTCGATACCGAAGTCATAGGGCTGCAGACAGAGGAGGTACGAGGGGGGTGGGGTGTTTGAGTGATAGGGTTTGAGGGGTGGGAGTTGTTGATGGGGTTTGACGGGAGTTTGAGGGGTGCAAGGGGTGGATGAGTTTTGAGGAGGTGGGAGTTTGAGGGGTTGCAAGGGGTGGGAGTTTGAGGGGTGGGAGTGAGTGATAGGAGTTTGAGGGGTGGGGAGTTTGAGGGGTTGAAAGGGTGGAGTTGAGGTGGTTGCAAGGGGTGGGATGTTTGAGGATTGCAAGGGTGGAGTGTGAGGGTGCAAGGGGTGGGAGTTTGAGGGGTGGGAGTTTGAGGGGTTGCAAGGGGTGGGGTGGAGGGGTGGGCAAGGGGGGTGGAAGCTTAAGGGGTGGCAAGGGGTGGGAGGTTTGAGAGGTGGTCAAGGGGGTGGATTTTGAGGGGTGGTAAGGGGTGGGAGTTTGAGGGGTGGTAAGGGGTGGGAGTTTGAGGGGTGGTAAAGGGTGGGAGTTTGAGTGCTTGCATTTTGTTACGAGCCAGATGGCCAACAACAAAGGCGTAGAGCTGCACAGACAGCGACGTACAAGTTTTGGGGTGGTGAGTGTTTGTTTATTAGGCTTCCCCCCCCCCCCCCCCCCCCTCCACCATCGACCGGCCCACTAAGGACAGCACACCCTCCTCACCATCCAACCACGCCCGCAGATGAAGGACAGACAGTACTGCACCCATCCCAGCCCCCGACACCCCACAACCGCAGAACCACCACGAAACCACGCAACGAACCAACCCGAACCACGCACGACAACCTCGACGAAACACGCACGAACCACCACCGAACCACGTCAACATAACCACCCACGAACCACCCAAACCACCCACGAACCACCACGAACCACCCACAAAACCACCAAAAACCACCACCCACTAACCACGCACGACCACCCACGAACCACACTAACCACCCAGTAACCACGCACGAACAAAACCATAACTACGCACAGAACCACACTGAGCCACCCCCCACCGCCCCCGAACAACACAAACCCACAACCAACCAACACCTCCCGCCCGACAAACAACCCACCCCCCCCCCCCCCCCCCCCGCCCACCCCCCCCAGCCGACCCCCACCAAACCCCCACCAACCACACCACCGCCCGCCTACCCACAACCCCGCACCCACCCACCCACCCCTGGCACCCGCCCGCCAGACCCACAACCCGCTCCCCACACCACCTGGCCGCACCCTCCGCCGACCCACAACCAGCCCACCCTGGGGCAGCACCCGCCCTGCGACCCACAAACCAGCCACCACCAGCCACCCTGGGCGCCCCTCCGAGCCGACCACAAGACCCGCTGCAAACCCCCAACACCGTGGGGCGCACCGCCCGCAGACCCAACAACCCGCGCACCCACCAGTACCACCGGGGCCGCACCGCTCCCGCCGACCCTCACCCAACCACCTCGTCAACCACAGCCACAACCCTTCCTGCCCTCCCGCGATCACAACCCCCTCACCCACACACCCACCTTTTCCTCACCCTCCCTCCTCTACCCAAAACCCTCCACCCACCCTCACCCCCACCCACCCATCCTCCCTCCTACCCACCACCGTTTCACCCACCCCTCTCCCCCCTTCCCCACCAGCACCCTACCTTCTCATCTATCCACTGAACTCTCCCTCCTTGATCTCACAGTCCTCTCAGCACCATCCAACCATCTGCACCCCACCCTCCCTCTACCACAAACCATTTCACCCCCTCCCACTCCACACTAAGCGCCCACCTTTTCATCTATCCACTTGAAACTCTCCTCCCTTGATATCACAGTCCTATAGTCGAAAATCATGTATGCGGTCATTCTGTCTTACCACTCCCCCCCCCCCCCCCCCCCCCCCTCCCCCCTCCTCATACCTAAACCCTTCACCCCTCCCTCCCCTCCAGCACCTACCTTCTATCATCTACACTTGAACTCCCCTCCCTTGATCTCACAGTCCCTATAGTCGACGTTCATGTATGTTCCATACTGCTTTGAGGTAGCGCCACTTTGAGTGCCCAAAGATGGCCATAGGCATGGAGAAGAATGGAGGTAAGATGGTTGTGGTGTTGGTGTTGGTGTTGTTGTGGGTGTGGGGGGGGGGGGGGGGGGGGGGGGGGGGGGGTTGGGTTGGGGGGGGGGGTCATGAGGTGGGTGTGAGGTGTGGTGGGTGGTTGGGGTTGGGGGGGGTGGGGGGTGGGGGGGGGATCATGAGGGGGGGGGGGGAGGTGGGGGTTGGGTTGGGTTGGGGGGGGGGGGGGGGGGGGGGGGGGGGGGGGGGGGGGGGGGATCATGATGTGGGTGTGAGGTTGTGTGGGTGTGTGTGTGGGGGGGGGGGGGATCATGAGTGGGGGGAGGGGGTGGGGGGGAGGACGGGGTATGCCCCAAATGGCCATAGGCATGGGAAGAACTGCCAACGGTTACATGGTTGGTGGTGATGGTTGTTGGTGTGTGTGTGGTGTGTGTGGGGGGGGTTGGGGGGGTTGGGGGTTGGGGTTGGGGGGAGGGGGGGGGTCATGAGGTGTGGGGGTGAGTTGGGTGGGTGGGGGGGGGGTTGGGTTGGGGGGGGGGGGGG